>JAJMHH010000065.1:0-60695 GCA_030582955.1 Osmozyma tolerans
AAAAAAAAAAAAAAAAAAAAAAAAAAAAAAAAAAAAAAAAAAAAAAAAAAAAAAAAACAAGAACAAAACCGAAAAATTGAAAAATTGAAAAATCAAAATCAAAAATGAATATCAAAAATCAAATATTTTCAAGGATTTCCTGGACGGAAATCCCTTTATTCCATCCCTGTTTCATTCTTATCATGAATGTCATATTGACATTGACATAGAAGCAAAACGCCAAAATCAGCAAATAAAATAATGATTATTTGCCCCAGATGCATAGCGGTAAAAACAACGATTTTTTAAAAAATCAACCCTTTAAGGCATACTCAAAAAATTGCTCTGGCCGCAGAACCTGTTCCATATTTTAAAATATGCTTATCAGCAGAGCCGTACCATCCGCCACACCATGCACGGATGTCCTGTAATAAACCAACATTAATATAAGAATCCTGATCTTCGGACAGTAATTTCTTAGTTTTTTCTGACCTTCTCTTCAGTTTCAGCAATGGAAAAAGAACCAGTCAATATCGCTCTGGAGGAAGTCAATTCCGTCCATGAGTTAAGTTCTATCGGTTCTAATGAACTCGACAGATTTGGAAATGCTTATGATTTCGAAGACCCAAATAACTATTATCCAGAATCTGCTGATGATCATAACCCAATGGGTTACCGGATTCCAACAGAACGTGAATCAAAACAACTTAGAAGAACATTGGGAAGAGCCTCGTATGCTTCATATCTCATTTGTTTAACGGAATTGGCAGAAAGAGCTTCATATTATTCCGTCCAAGGTCTTCTTGCTAATTTTATCGCAAGACCTTTGCCTCCAGGAAGTAAGACAGGTGCTCCGCTTTCTGGTCATGCTAATGAATCAGCCGGTGCTCTTGGTCTTGGTTTCACCACTTCCTCCGCCTTGACTTTGCTTTTGACGTTTTTGGCTTATGTGGTTCCTTTGTATGGTGGTTTCATTGCTGATACCAAAATGGGTAAATTTAAAGCCATTTGGGTTGGTGTCATTGCTGGGTTTGTCTCCCACGTTTTGTTCATTATTGCTGCTATTCCTTCGGTTATCCAGGAAAAACACGCTGTTGTTCCCACGGTGCTTGCAATTTTGACCTTGTCTGTAGGAACCGGTTTTATCAAACCCAATCTTTTGCCATTGCTTATGGACCAATATAAATTCAAGCACGATGTCGTGAGAAGATTGCCTTCAGGTGAAGATGTTATCGTGGACAGGGAGAAATCTTTGGAAAGAATGACCCTTGTTTTTTACTGGGCCATTAATATCGGTGCTTTCTTCCAGCTTGCAACTTCCTATTGTGCCAGAGATATTGGGTTTTGGCTTGCCTTCTTGGTACCAATGTTCATGTACATTGTTGTGCCCATCGTGTTGATTGTTTTGCAAAAAGACCTCGTCAAGGATAAGCCACAAGGATCCGTTCTTACCAACGCTTGGAGAATCTTGCGTGTTACCTTCAGAGGAAACTGGATCAAGAGATGGCGTAATGGCGAATTATGGCAATATGCTCGTCCTTCAAACATGCTTGAACGTGGAGAAGAGTTCTATAAGCAAAAGAAACAAAAACCAATTTCTTGGGATGACCAATGGGTTTTGGACATCAAGCAAACTTTGGATGCTTGCAAGATTTTCGTGTTTTTCCCCATGTTCAACTTAACTGATGGAGGTATTGGTAATGTGGAAAATGCTCAAGCTGGAGCCATGGTGTTGAATGGAGTTCCTAACGATTTGTTCAACAATTTCAATCCTTTGACCATCATTGTGTTGATTCCAATCTTGGATTATGTCATTTACCCCACTTTGCGCAAGCATCACATTGAATTCCGTCCTGTTTGGAGAATCTTCCTTGGCTTCTGTTTATCTGCCATGTCTCAAGTGGCTGCTGCCATCATCCAACACTATATCTATAAGACTTCTCCTTGCGGGAACAGAGCAAGTACTTGCGACCAAGTTTCAACAGTGAGTGCTTGGGCCGAGGTCACGTTATACGTTTTGAGTGCCAGTGGTGAATGTTTTGCCATGACTACCGCCTATGAGTTGGCATACACCCGTTCTCCGCCACATATGAAGGGTTTGGTCATGGCACTTTTCCTCTTCACATCTGCCATTTCTGCTGCTATCGGTGAAGCATTAACTGGTGTTTTGGTTGATCCTCTTTTAGTGAGAACTTTCATCGGTACTGCTGTTGCTGGTTTTGTCTTTGCAATTGGGTTTGTCATCTGCTTCCGTAACTTGCACTTGACCATGGCACGTGAGGCTGCCGAGAGAGACCAATTGGCCAAAGAAAACAATGAAAAAGCCAGTCGTCTGAATCAAAGTGGTTCTTTGGAAGAAACAAGAATTGCTCATGGAGGTCTTGAAAATGACAAAGACTTGATCCCAGTAACCTCCATCAAGTCTGCCGTTGGTTAGAGCTGGTCTCTGAACTAGGAATAAACATTTTTAATCTTGATTGCCCCGCATGGTACTGTAGAGTTTTCTTTCTGCTTTTACCCAGATACTCTCGGATAATTCAACACCTTGACTTATCCAAACACCCCATGAACCCATCATATTCGCCATGAGCATATCGGTGAAAAGACGATCACCAATAACGGCAATTTCACTAGGAGAAGAGATTCCTTGGCGACGAAAGTATTCCAATATTTCTTCATGACATCCAGGTTTCTTGGTGGAATGACGAAGAACAGTGATTCCTGTATTAGCCTCTAAGATGGCTGCTTGAGCATGGTTTTCATCATCATTAGTGCCAGCAGAATTGGAAACGATAAGAAGATGCTCTTTCTTGTAAGTATTGCATAATTTCTTCCAAGCATCATTATATGGTGGCCAGACTTTATCGTCCTTATCTTTAGCAAAACAGTTATCCTTATCAATAACTAATCCTTTAATGGTGGCGGATTGGCCAGGGATCACGAGAGGAATTGGAATTTCATCAAAAGTTTTCACTTTAAGATGAGGAAGACAAATACTTGGAGAATAAGCAAGTCTTGAAGCGTTGACCACTGCGCTGGCGTTGAACAATTGCATTGTAGTTGATGTTCGCGATGTTCTCATTGTATTTCCGTCATTTTGCCATCTGCCATTTTATAACACAACTTTTCCACTTCATGGATTTTGGTATTTGAAAGAATTATAATGAAAGATCAATCATCAATCATCGATCATCAATTTCTAATCATTCGTATTGTATGTAGAAATTTATAGAGTAGTTCAGAAACATTAGCAGTACTGTAGTTCAGAATTGATAATTCCATCGAATTATGGAAACTTCAAAAGAAAAAAAGAATCAAAAAAGAATTATCGAAAAAAAAAAGCGAAATAGCCATATTTATATAATTTACGTTTAAAAGGGGGCTTGGATCTGGCTGCAAATCCTCGCAGGGGGGATCTCCCCACTTTACACTATATAAATGTTTCAAAATCGCCACCCTTTTGTTCCCTTTTTTTTTTTTCTACTTCTTTCTCTTTTCTTCCCAAATATTTATCCATTTTTTCTTCCATCATCAATCATAAAGAGTGAAAAGACAACGGCGCCGCCGAAGAATACTTTTAATTATCCAGTTATGATTCATCCTCCTAATATTATGCACGTGCTCCATCCAAAATCACGTGATCTCATCAACCACCCAACGATGACTGCAAACCACAAGATCCTAATTTAATGAACCCTTTCCTAATTATAATCTAAGAAAGTGATCCTTTCAATAATTGGAATTGGTTAGAAATGCCCCTTCTTTAATCCTCACGTTCCACTCCACATGCAATCAGACGCGGCCGGCGCGAAGAAATCTTTTCTGTACTTCTTTCTTCCTCCAAAATGACTTCAGAACCAACCCGGTCTCGTGTTAGTAGACCGAAAAGAACAAATGGTGGCGGGAAACCTAAACTGGCTAATGCTTCGGCAAAACGTGGGCAGGATCAGCTAGATTCTACTACATCGGAAAACCTGTGCATCATCTGCGCCGAAGAAAGACCTTATTTGGCAATTTCTCCATGCAACAATATCACTTGTTATGTGTGCTGTTTTAGACAAAGAGCTCTCTTTGGGAAAAACGTTTGTCTTGTTTGCCGTACTGAGCATCCTGATGTGATCTTTTGTGAGCTGCTGTTATCTCTGGAGCCACGGTACGATGAATTGCAAGAAGCAAGTAAAGATGTTTTCAGCGATCGCTACGGAGTTCATTTTACCTCTATGGAAGTGCATGATGCCACCATGGCGCTTCTAGAAGAAACTTGTCCTGTTTGTTCCAGTAAATTCAACTCCTTCGACGCTCTTTCCGACCATACAAGAACTGTCCACTTTAAACAATACTGCAACATCTGTGCCTCGCACAAGAAGGCATTTGTTAGTGAGTTGACGCTTTACAATGCCAAACTGCTCAATAAGCACATGACCGAGGGCGATTATGAAGGGTTCCATGGTCATCCCAAGTGCAAATTCTGCCGCAACCAACGGTTTTACTCGGACGACGAGCTTCATGTGCATATTCGGGACCGTCACGAGCGGTGCTACATTTGTGACCAGGACGGCTACAAGATACAAAACTACTACCGCAACTACGACCATTTATACGAGCATTTCAAGGACGTCCATTATGTGTGTTCTGTTCCATCCTGTGTGGAGAAGCGATTTGTTGTTTTCCGTGAGGATCTCGATCTTACCGCCCATATGTTGAAAGAGCATGGCGGGTTAACCGGTATGAATGGCCGAGTCGTTGTTGGTGCATCCAATTACCAATCTCAGCTTTCCACTTTCCCACGAAACGGCTCCTCCAGAAACGACTCAGGCAACAATGACCATGAGGATTCTATGGAGGTCAAGAGAAGCCGTTTGGAAGAGCGTGCCAGACACTATTTGCTTGCTAATGAGGCCAAACTAGACGAGTTCAAGCAGCTCAACAAATTGTTCAAATCTAGGAAAATCGACGCCTCACAACTTCTAAACCATTACAATGAGTTGTTCGATCGTGACGGCAATTCAGACATTGCATTGTTGGTATACGAGTTGGCCGGTCTTTATCCGCAGCATTCGGACCAGCGGAAGCAGCTTGAAGAGATTTATGGGGAGTTGGTGCCTGCAAACACTAGTTCTCCATCACTCAAGGGCAGTTTTCCAAAACTTGGGAATGGTTCTTCAAGCTCCATTTCCTTGCTGTCATGGGGCCCAAATATGGGGTCATCGAAAAAGAACCTGGAAGATCTTTTCCCTAAACTTTCCAAACCTTCGAGACTGTCAAGTCCAGTGGTGAAAAACCAGCCTATCAAATACGTTACAGTGAAGCAAAAACCACAAGCAAAACCACAGCCAACCGTTAACAGCTTCAAGGGAAATTCCAACTACAAGCCGTCATACCTTGATAACTTGACTCCTACAAACTCAACCAGTGCACTTCCTGTTTTGGGGACCTCGCTGCTGAATTCACCATCTAGCAGTGCACAAGCTTCTAGATCACAATCTCCCGTGACTATTGGAGCAGGGTCTTCTGGAAGCAAATTATCAGATAAACAATTCCCGGCATTACAGAAGAAGACTACAAAGAAGGAGATTCCAAGAGTCAACCCTATAAGCTCTGGAAGTGGACTGTGGGGCTCTGGACTCGCACTGCCTGCACCAAAAGCAGCAGAAAACGATGATTTTGGCATCCCTATTATAGACAAGAAAGCACTCAAACGGAAGGGCAAAGGGAGAAAGTGATGAAATTTGGTTTGCACACGACGTCAGATTAACCGGTTGTGCGTGCATGACGAAGCATCGAGAAGGACATCCCACGCATAGTTGATTCCCGCAACCACCAAGCAACCACTGTCACCGTTTCCAATATTGACATGTTCCGCAGTGTTCTCAGATCAGCTTCCAGATACAGATCGGCAGCAGGTAGCCGGGCAGTTGCACAATGCAACAGAAGAGCCGTTATTTCGCCACTCTTCAAACAGACAAGATTTCATTCGGGAAATGCAACAAAAGACAACAAAAACACGCTAAAAGTGGACCAGCCACAACTTATGCTTGCATTTACTTGCAACAAATGTGAAACAAGATCATCTCATTCCTTTTCCAAACAATCATATACTTCCGGGACAGTGCTTATTCAGTGTCCCGGATGCAAGAACAGGCATTTAATTGCAGATAACCTCAAGATTTTCCGAGACAAGAATGTTAATTTGGAAGAAATCTTACGTGCAAAAGGAGAACTGGTTGCCACCACCACGGAAGATCTTGCATTTGAAGATATTCCGGAGTCACTTCGGGGACTTTTGGGACATCATGCAAAGGATGCTCCTGAGGAGTACCAGAAGAAGCTTGACAATAGGGAGACTGGGTTGCCGGAGGGAGACAAGGATAGTCGCTAGACTGGAGGGAGACAAGGATAGTCGCTAGACTGGAGGGAGACAAGGATAGTCGCTAGACTATCGTTGGATAAGACCCCTCCACAGATCAGTACATCCCAGATCAGTACATCCACCGGTACCTCGGTCTGATAGTCAATAGAAAGGATGACCTGTGGAAGCTTAAGCAAGAAGTAGCGTACTCGTGATCTCAAGACTGAAACATAGCAAGAAGTAGGATACTTTAAACCTCAAGACTCTTTCAGAGTCTTTCGGTTTCAGTCTTTCCTGCACAAACCATATAAGTAGATGTGCGGAGTTGTTCAGACCAATAATGCAAAGGTTTAACAAAGTCTTTCGTAAAAACCTTCCACAAAGAGTGGTAGGGTCTTTCCGATGGTATGCTTCTTCTGCAAATACAGCATTTGATAAGTACCAGGAAAAACTCAAGCAAAAAGCGCAAAATGAAGGAGTTTCCACCATAGAAGAGCTCAAGGCCAAGTATCAAGAAGAGATCAAGGAGAAAAAGAAGGAAATGAACGCTATAGATCCGCTCAAAGAGCTCGAAGAGTACGAGAGACAACAGGCGGAACAGCTCAAAGCACAAAAAAGGAAACAACAAGAAGAAGGAGGTATCCGTGGTGGAATCGATAAGAATACACCAAAATTGCCATACAAGACTCTTTCTTCGTATATGGCGGTGGACAAGATCCGGGAGTTACCCATGAAAGAATTGGAGTTCCTTTGGAGGGCGAGATTCCAAAACAAAGACCGGTCCCTTCAGGCAGTTCTTGAAGGACACCAATTTGCCACTATATTTGCTAATGCTTTCAAAAACCCTAACTTTATCTTGCCTCTTCCCAAAGGCGAAGACGGCTACGAAATGCACTTTGTTCAATGGAGCTTTGTTGGTGGTGACACCACCCATTGTATGTTGACGTCACTTGCCGAGTACCAATTGCATGGAGAATTTGCTAAACCACATACTACTCTTGAATTTCACCAGGAATTGCTTGAAGAAAAAGAGGTGGTTTTAATGAATGGTCAAGTGGAATCGGATGTTCCAATTGCCATGGATGAGGCCCAACTTTTGGTTCTAAATGTTCAACGGTTTTATGGAGGTCTTAAGGATTCTGAAGCTACCAAAAGAAAGGTGGCTTTATTAAGGGATTTTACCTCTGGAAATCGTAATTTCGATATTCAAAAGTTAATCGAAGAGGCTGCCTCTTTTGATTAAGTCATATTCATATACTATTATACTATACTAGTGCTGTACTGTATATAGTATAGTATACTATACTACTATACTATACTATACTACTATACTATACTACTATACTATACAATACTATACTACTATAGTACACAATACTATACTATAGTGTACCATACATACTATATTATATCATCCCATATTAGTCATCGATATTATATTCATTTCCGTGTATTGTCTATTGTTCACTAGTATAGAATGTATCACGTGACCAATTTGTTCATACTTATAGTAGAAGACATGGTGAAGCCAGCCCTGTAAAAGTTCGTGTGGACACTAAAACGATAGTTCATAAACGGTAAGGAAGAAAAATTCATAGGGTCGGGTCAAAAATTGACGGCGTAAATGGGCCCAACTAAGTGTCCGGATAAGAGGGGTTCGGAAATATAGAAGTCACGTGATATTTTCAATAAAGGATTGATTTGATTTAAATTTTATTGGCGATTATAATATTCTGAAATATTTTTGTTAGGTTTTGTTAGCATAAGGCTACTGTAGTAATTTGTATTCTGGTGTATTTATACTTTTTTGTATGTTTTGTTCACTATTGTCAATATTACATAATCATCTGAGTATAATATCCGTTCGAGTTCTTATAGTTAATTATTCAGATATTCACAAATTGTTAATAACCACAATTTATGGAAAGAATAAATATATATGAAACAACAATTTATAGACGGTTTTCATATTAGGTCTTTTTAGTATTCCACGGTCATTATTTTATATTACGTAATCCATGGATTTTTAGTAAACTTCATAGATTATCATTTACTATTTCATAGAACATTCTTTATGATTGTTATTTCCCATAGTCAATATTTATTGTCAGTATCCGTAGTCAAATATTTATAGTGATTTATAGTGATTTATAGTGATTTATAGTGATTTATAGTGATTTATAGTGATTTATAGTGATTTATAGTGATTTATAGTGATTTATAGTGATTTATAGTGATTTATAGTGATTTATAGTGATTTATAGTGATTTATAGTGATTTATAGTGATTTATAGGATTTATAGTCATTTATAGTCAATATCCATAGTTAATATCCAAAATCAATATATATGGACCATAAGTTTCATTTCATCAATTCCAATTTTTAGTTCCATAATTAACATCCAATTTTTGATATTTTCGTTTGATAGTCAACACCAGCAGTTCAGACTTAAGTAAGTATACTAGGCAAAATTAAATATATTAAGATAGAATAATAGAATAATAGAATATTGGTATTTAAGAATATGGAATGTTACATTATGAAAAGATTTATAGCTTATAGAAAAAAACCTGGATATTGTAATATAGAATATAATGTAGAATATAGAATATAATATAGGATATAGAATATAACATAGAATATAGAATATAATATAGAATATAGAATATAAAATAATGATTCATAGAAAATATCGGAATAAGAATATTGGGATATAAATACTAGATTATAGTGAAAATTAGTATATAGTATAATATAGTATAGTATATTCTTAGTGGATAGTAATAGTGTAGTATATAGAATTAAGCATTAAAATATTAGTAAAGGATTATAGTATTATAATATTATAGTATTATAGTATTCTTATTATTCTTATATTATTTTAATAATTATATGGTAGAATTATAGTATTAGTATTATACCATATAGTACTGTGGTAATATGACACTCCATTATATGATATTGTAGTCCTTTAGTCTCGAATCACCAGTATATAAAATTAGCTTAGCTTAAAGTGTATAATACTATATATAGTATTAGTATTAGTATTAGTATTAGTATTTGTATTAGTATTTGTATTTGTATTAGTACTAGTATTAGTGTAAATTGCTAGTGTAGAATTTGTATAGTATTATAAGTGTATATCAAAATAAAGAAATAGTAAGTAAAGCGTATATTTATAAATGTTTAGTGTATTGTAGTATTAGTATATAAGATACGTAATAGTGTATAGTATATTAGTATAATATAGTAGTATAGTAGTATATTATAGTAGTATATTATAGTATAGTGATATTATACTTAAGTGTAATTTAACATTATAATAAATTCAGTATCATAGTTAGTAGTATATTATATATTATAATGTATAAAATTATAGTGTATACTCTATCATCGTATACTATTACCCTAAAGTCTTAATATATTGTAATTCAATATAATTCTCTAATATAGTATTATCGTCTACTTAGTAAATATCATTATTAAGTATGTAAAATTCATTCTTTAAATATATACTATTCATACTTTAAGTATATAACAACTAATTATAATATCATCAGCTCATACTCATGAAAAAATCTGTATTTTGACTGATCGATCTATTTCATGTCTATGAATTATGTATTATATACCTTTACTGAATCATTGGCATATTTTGAAAATTGGATTCCAAACTTTTCCATTATTTAGTCAAAATATAGCACCCATAGCTAATATTATAGTATAGTTTATTATTCATATTTATAGATAGTATTCATAATTTATAGATAGTTACCATACTTTGTAAATATCATATTTATAGTAGGTACTCTCTAATTATCTGTCATTGTATTCACATTCTAGTCAATATTGTTGATATTCCTTAAAGTCATAGTCAATACTATATTTTTCATTGTCATTATCACATTAAAGTTCCTTCAGTCTTTTTTTGCACATTTGATAATATGTCTCCATTTAATACCTCATATATTCTATACTATCAAAGTTCCATATTCTAATCAATACTCCATAGTTCGATATCACTATTTCAGTCATATCATAAATCATGATATAACCAGTCATTATCAATATCATAATATCATAATATCATATCGTAATATCATATCGTAATATCATATCGTAATATCAATAATACCTATAAATATCAATAATATCATATCATAATATCATATCATAATATCATATCATAATATCATATGGTAATATCATATCGTAATATCATATCATAATATCAATAATATCAATAATACCTATAATATCAATAATATCATAATATCATAATATCGATTACCTCATTTTAGACCATTTTGTCAATTTTCATAGTCGACAATTAGTCAATTCACGACCCCAAGTTGATGATATCATCTAGAGCAGATTGCCCTTTAGTACCACGGACAGAACGAGAACGCATATTTGAAGAATCTGGAATTTCTTCATCATCAGAAAGCACCACTTCGGCTGATTTGGCCGTTCTCTTGGCAGGCCGCTTAGCCAGTCGCTTGGTGGACTTATATGTAGACTTTTGAGGAGCCGGAACTGGCGGCTCCGAAGGTCCGAGTGATTCCGATGGTTCCGAAGCGTCAAGGGAAACATCAACTGGTTTCCGATGACCATCACGACGGAGCTTATTAAGAAGTTGAGCGAATGACTTCTTTAAGGCGGCATCATCTGCCGTTTGGACGTCGTCATCGTCAATAGCGATGTTCATGAGTTTATTGGAGGCGTTGGTGACTGTTTGATCGACAAACGTGGAAAATAGCTGTTTATCGTCCTGGAGGATGAATCTTTTGGTGATATCGTAAATCCCGTCCTCTGGAACAAGATACAAATCGGAATCACCAAGAAATTGCTTAAGGAGCGTATGAATGGACACAGCAGAACGGTCACCTGATGTTTTTGTGGACCGGTCAATGGAAATATCCTTTTTCACGGGTAATTCTTCATGTGATGGGTTTTTTTTGTAAAGTAGGATATCATTGACGTTGGCAATGGACCCAACAAACCGATTAGAGAATCGTCGTGGGTTCTCCATATCGTAATTTCCCGTATGGTCCACCCGGAGCCGTACAAGCGGGAGAGGACGGGAGGAATTGCCCTCGGCGTTATCTTCGGAGTTATCGTCGGAGATTTCCTTTTCGGGAAGTTTCTCATTAGCTTCTCGGATTAATCGATGGACGGTATCGACGAGAAAAGCAGCAATGTCACCTCGGGAAGACGGTCCCTCAACGAATTTCTCGTCTCGGAGACATACATCCGCCATGACAAATGGACGCACTGTTTGAAGCGGAATTGGGATTATTTCATAATTGGATCCGGTGATCTCCACCAAAAAAACGTGTTTTGGAGCGGCTTCTCCCTCGGATAAAGAGGTGGCCACAGAAGAACCCGGCTGGAGGACGTCGAAGCCGGCATTTGGGTTATGCTGTGGTTCTGGAATGCATTCATGCTCGTGACCCCAGATCACGAGATCAAGAAACGACGGGAGAAAGTCTTCAGGGACAAATGACGTAAGTGAATGACGAGCGTGGTTCTGGTGAAGACACAAGATGCTGAAAAAACGATCGGACGGGTCCGACAGTCGTGGTCTTTGGAAAGTCACGTTCCCGTTTCTCATGAGCCGCTGGAGACGTTCATCTCGGAGATTGTTGAGGCCATAGAGGGCTAATTTGGTGGTGCCTTTTTGGAAAACAAGCGGAGAAATGGTGATATGGTCCTGGAGCGGGTAATGACCAAAAAAATTGACTAAACCGGTAGCTGCCATAACATCTAGGGGCAGAAGAAGCCCATCTCCAGTAGCATCATCGTGGTTTCCCGATATGGCAAAAACTGGAGTGGCAACATTGAGATTTGGATCCTCATAGTTGACAGAATCGGCTCCACCACGGAGTGCTGCTGCCGGATCACTAAGTAGCTCTAGTTCACAAGGCCGGTCTCCTAGTGTATGGGCACGTAAGCTCTGGATCACGTGAAACATGGATTTCTTGGATGGTTTGGATACGTGAAAGAGATCGCCACCCTGGACCATCATATCAACGTCATGATGTTTGGCTAGACGGCAGATTTCGTCAAAAGTCTTCCATGAATCGTCGCCACGGATGGGGTCGTTTTCGAGGTATCCGACATGATTGTCGGTGGTGATGAGGATTCGGATGGCCATTCTCACGACGAGCGAAGCGAGGAGTGAGGAATGGACAAAGAAAGACGAGGACTAGACAAGTGAGGAATGGACAAGTGAGGAATGACAAGTGAGGAATAGAGAAGGAAGGTACTCAATGAGAGTGAGTAGCTCAGGGAAGGTGCTCAACAGGTCAATAGGTCAATAAGTGGGACTCAATGAGTGCTTAATATCTCAATCTGAGTCAGGAAAGGAAAAGCTCAACAGTCAATTGAGTTGAGGATGATGTAGAGGATCTGACTAAGGCCAAGACTTAGGGAATCAGAAGATGCAATAGGAGTGATTATGAGATGGCAATAAGTAGGTAAGCTAGACTTGGAAATGTGGCTTTTGATATTATGAGTAGGGGAATTCAGGGGTTAAGAGATGTGGATTCGAGAGTCAGAAGGATTTTTGAGTGGACACTCAATGATGGTGAAGATCGGATGAAGATTAGAAATCAGGATAATCGATAGGGGCCAGTATTAAAATAATGAAGAATAATGATAAGCTCAACAGTACTCAATAGTCAATAAATTGAGTGGTGATGATGTAAAGGATGGCCAAGATTTGGATTATGTAATCACTGAGTAGTCTATAGATTTATGGCAGATTCAGAAGAGTCAAGTGATTTGAGGGTATTTAGCAAGTAAGCAAGGAACAATCAGATTTTGGGATTTCAAGGATTAGTAGATATCAATGGGGATCTCAAGATCAGGATTGACAAAAATCAAGGAATGGAATAAGGAATGGAATAAGGAATGGAATAAGGAATGGAATCAGGAATGGAATAAGGAATGGAATCAGGAATGGAATAAGGAGTGGGGTCAGGAATAAGATCAGGAATGGAATGTAGGGACCAAGAATCAGGAAGATTTCCACAGTAAAGAAGTAAGAATCGATTATCAATTATCAACAAGAAATCTATGATGAGGATGACGACTCAATAATCAAGAATAATCAAGATTCAGTAATCAGGATTCAGTAATCAGGATTCAGTAATCAGGTTTCAGTAATCAGGATTCAGTAATCAGGATTCAGTAATCAGGATTCAATAACCAAGATTCAATAATGAAGAATGAAAAGAAGAACTCTTGGAAGAATCCTGATATTCAGAAAAGAAAGCGATTTCGAATTCATAGAGTCCGATAAAGCGCGCGATGATAATATTCCATACAATATAAAATCTACTCATAATCAAGACTACAATTCTTATCCATAAATCTAGAAGTTCTATACATTCTTTACAATCCTGACAATCCTGACAATCCAGACAATCCTGGCAATTGACAATTCTAAGACAATCCACAATCCATGGCTACAAACGAAACGCGACAACAAGATGAGATGGAATCACTCCGATCCATCTACGGAGATATCTTCAGTGATATAACACCCACAAAAACCGTTTGGAATAAAAAAGCAAGCCCACATTTTCAAATTTTCCTTGAATCACATGAAAACCCCGACCGTCCCTCTGTGGGACTAACATTAGATATTCAATTCACCCCAACTTATCCAACGCTGCCTCCATTGGTGAAAGTGCTACACCCGAAAAACCTCCTCCGAGACCGCCTAAAGGCCATCGATGCTCGTATAAAAGCAATTGCACGTGAGTACGCCGGAGAAGAGCTTTGTTTTACCATGATCACAGATATCAAGGAAATGCTTGATGATTTCCAGCTGACGACCGAGGCAGTTCTTTCGTTAGAGGAGGAAAGAGCTAGACGTCTTCAAAATGAACAGGCTCTGCTAGAAAGCTCGGAACGCGAAGCTGAGCTTCGTGAACGTCTGTTTCATCGGAAAATGAATCTAAAAGCCGATGAAGAAATGGTCCAATGGCGTCGTCAGTTCCCTGATGGTGCTCCAACTCTGCATCCACTGCCATCATCATTGGTGCCTCCACCGGATTCTGGCCCTCTGTTTGTTTTTGATAATGTTCTTTACGGCTATGCTCCGCGGTCAAACACTCCTTTTGCTTTTAGAGCTGTCAGGGGTTTTGTTCGCCATAATGGGAATGGTGTTCTTCTGGGGATTGGGGAGCATTATATTGTGGTTCCGTATGTGCCAGGGTCCAGGACTGGATCCACCGCAGGTGGAGACAGTTCTGGAGTTGGCTTTTCTGGAGCTGGCTCCGCCGCAGGTGGAGCCAGCCGTGAACGTCTTTCTACTGGATCTGACTCCACCGTAGGTGGAGGCAGCTCTGATGGAGATACCCGTGAAGGTAGATCTACTGGAGGTGGATCTGGTGGACTGGGATCAACAAAAGCATCTGCACAAACTGACTCCACCTTCGGTGAAGGCAGCGGCGGAGTCAGCGGTGAAGGCAGCCCGTCGCTTTCCCTCCACCACATAACCCTCCACGACCCCTATTGGCTGACTCCGCCCGCCCGAGACCGCATCCGCCACCTTGAAACAACTCTTGAAAATGTCATGGCTGTTCCCTCCGATGGAATCCTCCGAGTATACGGATTCCAAATCGATCAACACCCCCAGGATCTCACTCGCTGGTCTATACGCATTCTTACCGAACTCCCAACAAATTGCCAAAACTTAAGAGACCTTCTAAATACCACCGGTCACGTGTCGTGGGGATTAGCCCGTTCTTGGCTTATTCAATTACTTCCAGCTTTAGAACTGCTCCATAACTGCTTTCTCCTGCACAGACTTCTTTGTCCTTCTACGGTGGCCCTCTGTGACGCCAAACCAACGAATGACGACCTGGCTCCATCTAGAATGGTGAAACTCTGCCATCCTGCATACGCTTATGCTATTCATGAGTTGTACTCTGTTCGTCTGGGGCGTCAACCGGTGGATTTTCTCCAGCAGTTTATTCCACGTGCTTGGCAAGACCCCGATAAGTCCGCCGACCAGTTTTCCGGTGATGTGTGGGATCTTGGTGTGTTGTTTCTTCGGCTTATGCTCGGCAAAGATGTTGTTTTCTCCAAATTCCCGACTCCAGCAGCTTTTCTTTCCGACTTTGACCTGCTGCAGTACCACGAATACCAAGAGTACGCCGAAAGAGTGTACGATCTTCTTTCGAAAATGCTCCAGCCAAAAGCATCTCGTCGGTTCAGCTTGCTTGAACTCAACGCAGTGAAGTTTCTCCGTGCCGGAACCATCGATAAACCCGCCCCTCTCGAACTTGCACAGCCAGATGGAGCTGATCACGTGACCGGATTATCTGGGGTAACTATTACTTCACCATTTGGAGACCGGCGGCAATCGGCACCTCAGCTTGACTACTTTGACAGCAAAAAGCATAGAGATGGTCCAGCACGCCTGGATTCTCGGTACGAGAGAGAATTCGAGGAGGTGGGAAAACTAGGAAAAGGCGGATTTGGAGAGGTTGTTAAAGCAAGAAATCGAATGGAAGGGACTTTCTATGCGATCAAGAAAATCAAGCACCGTGCTGATAAACTTGAAGGGCTTCTTAGTGAAGTTCTATCGCTTGCAAGATTGAATCATCAGTACATTGTGAGATATTACAGTTGCTGGGTGGAGGAGCTAGGCGAGGATGACGGAGGAAGTGAAAGTGATGATAGCGAAGTTCCAAATATTCGGTCGTCGTCTTTTGTGAATACTGGGGAGAACTCGTTTCAGGTGGATTACTTTTCATCTTTGGATCCGCTGTTGGATTATAGTGATGATGATTTTGATGATCGGGTGGTTTTTGAGGCGTCGACGTCGAATTCTCAGTCGAAGTCGAAGACTGAGACTGAGAATGAGACGGAGACGGAATCGGAATCTGACTCAGAGTCTGACTCGACAGAGTCAGACTCTGCTGAGGCAAAATCAGCGAAGTCAGCAAATTTTGATTCAGGATCTGATTCAGAATCTGACTCTGACGAGTCAGATTCTAACGAGTCAGATTCTACAAAATCAAAACCACGGCCTTCCCAAGGGAAGACCGTGGCCGGAAAGGTCCTGGCCCTGATCCTCTACATCCAAATGGAATTCTGCGAAAACAACACATTACTGGACCTCATCGAAAGAGGACTTTTTCGAAATCCAGATGAATATTGGCGATTATTCCGCCAAATGCTAGAAGCTGTTCTGTACATCCACAGCTCAGGATTCATCCATCGGGACTTAAAACCCACCAACATTTTCATTGACAAGTCTAATAATGTCAAAGTGGGAGATTTCGGTCTTGCTAAAAGTTCCCATCTTCTGTCGGCGCTTTTAAACAATAATCAGGTGGCTCCTGCCGGCACAAATAAGGATTTCTCTACCGTGGTGGGTACATTCTTATATACGGCACGTGAGGTGGCTACAGGCGACTATAACGAAAAAGTGGACATGTACTCGCTTGGGGTGATTTTCTTTGAAATGTGCTATGAACTTGGCACAGGAATGGAACGAGCAGTCACCTTGAATAACCTTCGACTTGAGGAGATCAAAGTTCCTGAACCGTTTTTAGCGGCTCGTTATTCTACAGAACGAGCTGTGGTCGTTCAGCTTCTAAATCACGATTCAGCAAAACGTCCTGGTGCTAGTGAACTCCTTCAAAGCGGATTACTTCCAGTGGAACATCAACACGAGATCATTAAGGAAGCTCTTCGGTCGTTAGCAGATCCAGCATCGCCGTGGCAACAACAAGTCCGTGAAAGCTTGTTTAACCAGCCGTACCTGCTTGCTAGAGACATGATGTTTGATCGTTTAGCGCAAACGGCACTGGAACAAGCCAATAGTGACGGCGAATTGTTTAATCTGGCTCTTGACGAGATGTTCCGAATCTTCCATACCCACGGAGCACTTCGTCATCATTCTGGTGCTTCTATTTTGCCCAAACTGCCTGTTCATTCTGGTGATCCCGTCTATGACGTCCTTGATCGGTCTGGAGCAGTGCTAACATTGCCATATGATCTTGTTCTACCTATGGCTCGATTTCTCAGCACCACAGGCTGTCCAACACGGAAACTTTGCCACCATGAGTTTGTGTACCGGCCAAATCCACGGAGAATGGGCGTTCCAGACCGTTATAGCGCTGTGGCGTTTGATGTGGTGGCATCAGAAGGAACAGAATCATCAACGTTGGACTTTGATACTGCAGAATGTATTAAGGTTGCCGATGAAGTGGTGGCGACGTTTCCTTGTTTCCGAACGCGGTTTGCACAAACTGTTATTGTGGTGAATCACTGCAGCATTCTTAATAGCTGTATTGATTTGGCATTTGGTGGTGAAAGTCATCATCAGAATGAAACTCATTATCAACACCGCCACAATCTTATGGCGGTATTGTCTCAATTATCCGTGGAGAAAACCCGTGATGACATCAAAACGTCTCTTCGAAACGACTTCAAAATCCAGCATACCGTGGTTAAGGACCTAGTGGATACATTTGATTTTGTTGCTGACCCACTGGCTGCTGAAGCTAAACTTTTAAAAGCTTTTGTGGATTCTCCGCTTCGTTCTAAAGTGGAAAGAGCATTAGCAGAAATCAACCGAATCTTGGCTCCTCTTCGTCGTCTTGGTCTTCGTGCTCCTGTCATGATTTCTCCTTTATCCAGTTATAATGCTCGCTATTACGATTCTGCCGTCATGTTCCTGGTTCTTCATCGCATCGACAAATCTCGCCGTTTTTCTCGTGTGGCCACCGGAGGCCGTTACGACCGTTTGATCGAAATGTACGCTTCGGGTGGACTTTCCTCATCTGGCTCTGCTTCTCGCATCACCCACGCTGTTGGATTCCAACTTTCCACATCTTTGCTTGTGGTCCTCATGAGAAATTCTCTTCGCCGTTCTACCGCCGTTTCTCCGCTGGCGGCAAATCGGTCTCGCCGGAAATGGTGCCAACCTCGTTGCGATGTTCTCATCACCGCTTCCCTGCGTGCTGTTCTTGATGATGCCGCCTACGACCTTCTTCGTCGTTTGTGGGATTGTCGTGTTTCATGTGATCTTCATTTTCCTCTGCTCCACGATGATCCTGTCCAAAGAGCCCGTGGTGATGGTTGCAATTGGCTTGTTTCGTTAAGACTGGCCGTTTCCACCAAAAAACTGCGTCGTTCTCATTTCCGTCCTGTTCGTGTACGGGATCTTTCCACCGAAAAAGAAACCGACTTGGACTATGACGACGTGGCGGAATTCCTCCGAGACGAAGTAGAGCTCCGTCGCAAAGAGTCTCTTTCTGAATCTTCCGATAGTCCTCAACCCGAAACCAAAGATTCTGACCGCCAATCTGGAAATTCAGATCTTCATGATTCCGTCATAGAAGTCAATCAAAGAGTGGCCATTGTGGCAAATGCAGCTCCTCGTGGTCGCAAAAACAACAAACGGGAGAAATGGGAGCTTGAATCTGATGCTAAAACCGCATCAATGGGTGTTCTAAAAAATTTGGCCGATTCTCTCATTGTCACCGTTGACCTGGTCGATTCTACTCTTGATATGATCCTGTCCACACTGTTGCATGTTCCACTTGATGAATGGCTTAAGAAGTTGTTCTTTACCAATAAGCTGATTCCTCGCAGTTATGCTGCTAACATCTATGATACTTTGACCAAAGAACGTGCACGTGGAAGTCGTTGGGCTATGCTCTATAATCCCAAAACCGAGAATACCGCCATCGTCGACCTTCAGCGGTGATAGAGTCCATTGGAGTATCACCAGCGGTAATGCAGATCACCAGCGGTAATGCACGGGAATAGTACAAACCATGGTCTTAAGCTTCCTTGTGGCCAAGAAACTGCCGCTTCCATTTCCAGTACTCTTCGAGCCGGAGTCCACTATAATCAGCATAATTAAAATCAATAGCCGAAAGCTTGCTTTGAATCATTGCCCATATTCCCCAGTAAAAACCAGGCATTCCATAATACCATGAAATCTCTTCTATGAGTCGTTCCACTTCTTTATCATCCGCATTCTCGTTATTAAGGTACCCACGGCACCATTTAACCATGACTTCGTTTTTCGTTGATGGTTCTGGAATCGCTGCTCTATTGCAGTCAAACCCTTGCCATTCGGCAAAATGGTTGGCAATGTCAAATGCACGTGGTGCTGGAAGCATGTACTCGTAATCAATAAACCGAATAGGGTTTTCCTCTAAAGGGCCAAGTGAAACCTCTTTTTTGCTGGCATTGGCTTCCTGACACTTTTTTCTAAATTCTTCACAATCAGGAACAACAATGTTGCCACAGAGCAAATCGCAGTGTGAAACAACCATTGAAGATTTGGTATTCTTGCTAAGCGTGGACTTAAGCCAGTCAAATTCAGCAAAAATTACCTCCCGAACATTCTCAACAGTAACTTCCTTTTCAGGCAAGTTATCATTGAAGTTCTTGGCAAGAGCATCATTGGCAGGTACAACCAGGATCCAATCTTCAATAAGCTGCCAAATGTTGCTGATGCCCTTCTTGACCTTCTTAGACCGCTTAATCCGAGGATGCGCTGCAGGCTCAGGACTGCCGTCAAGCATAAAATGCTTTTTAAGTCCAGCAGTGTATTTTCGTAGCGTATCCACGCCGCTATCGATATACTCGGGGTTAACACTATTATGCCAGTTACCGAGTTGCTGGGCAATAAGCGGATAAAGGGCAGGACTGTAAAGATCGGCGGGTTTCAAGGACCGGCCAGGCAAGAATCCATAAATGAGGCCGTTGGCAAATCGGGCATGCACGGGAGGAGCTAAATGCAAGGAATTGAGCACCAAATGAGAGACAAATTCCCTATGGCGGTCAATAATGAGATTAGTGCCTTGTCCGTACACTCTCATCAAGAGAGTTTCCTTAGTGGGCACGTGGGTGCATGCTAGAAGCATATTTGTGATACCACCGGTCAATTGCTCAACATGGATTTCATCAGAGGAGCTCCACGAGGCAAAGATCTTAGCCAAAAGCGTCTTGATCTGCGCATAGTCATTGTCTAAGTTTATCTGCAAATCCACGGCGTATTGAGGCAAGTAAACGGCGTGAGTGGAGTAATCACCGAGGATGGTGGTCAATGACTCCATTTCATCGGGACCGTCACCATTAGGCACGTCATTAGGATTATCGAGGTTGATCAGGATGATTTTGCCATTTTTGATCGGCAGAGAGTCTGCCGGGTCCAGATCGTTGTCGTCGTTGTTGCTGGTTACCGTTTTTGCAGAAGCAGCAGTAAGAACAGAGGAAAACGCCACAGGTTTAGAAGGTGTTCTGGAAGGTTCAGACTCATCGTCACCAATAGAATCGGCAGCCGACGCGGTAGACGGTCTTCTATCTGAGGCGTTTGTGTTGTATTCCGATTCAAGGTCAGATAACGACGGATTATTCAAGGTATAAAGGAGATTGCGGTTTTGGATCTTGGATATCGAAGGCAGCGTTTTAGGAGCTAAATGGTACAGAGGCGTGGAAATAAGTGGTTGTCTTTTGAGCTTTTCTGTGTTGGTGTTGGTGAACGTGTTCACAGGAACACAATGAACGGCGCCACCGGAAATGATGCAGTAAACGGGGGAGACCATAATGATTGATCTCTAGAAGTGGGGAAGTAAGGGGAATGAAGATTTTTGTTGATGGTGGACTTGATCCAGGAAACCAAGAAAAGTGGTGATAATGCGCCAGGAGTGTATGTAGAATGGGCCGAGGCGGGGGGCAAGCAAAGAGGCCGATTTGGAGAAAGGCGCTAGGAGAATCGGGATTGGAAAAGGGGAAAGTGAAGTAAGGGAATTGAGGAGAAAAAAGAAGAAGTACAGATTGAAAAAGTAGGAATTGTCGATCAAATTGTGATTATTAGCCTGTACTGCATATAACCATCAACCTAAATAGGTAAGAGTATTTTACTAAGGGTTATAGGAGTCACGAGACGCGATGTGCGAGATTGAAGTATAGGAGGGGAATGAACAATGGTACCTGAACAGCCGCACGTGAAGAGGAAAAGTAACAAAGAGAATGATTTAACAAATTAACCAAGAGCAGGAGCAAATAGGAAAGCAAACACAAGATTAAACAGGAGAATAGACAGGCTCTTCTTCTTCCTCGAGTCTTGGAACATAGCACCGACGAGCAGTCAAACTTGGAAACAACCGTAAATACAGCCAAATAGCCACAAGTGAACCAAGAGCCAGTCCAACAAGAACATCAACAAAATGATGTCTGTAATCCTCAGTACGACTCAAAGCAATGAGTGCTGCTCCCACCGTAGGTGTGCAAGCAATAAACCACCTCCATACACCAGCCTGAGGTCTAGTGACGGCCAATTGCCCACAGAGCCAGAGGGTCAAGTACAAGAGACCTGCAAAGGAAATGCTCAGGTGACCCAGAGGCGTGGTTCTAAATCCATCAAGCAATCTGTCCATGTTATCTGTGGTACAAACGTCTTTGGCAAATACCAAGACGCCACGTGGAGCAGATGGTGCTGGAATACACCGGGCCAAGAAGTCTGGTCTATGTCTTCCGAATCCATTTTTCAAGATATCTGTCACGAGACTTGCTGTGAATGTAGATACAAGAACCCCAATCAATGAAACATATGTAGTGTATACTTTTGACGCTGGGCGAGTCACCACCACCGATAACGCCGCCACAACGACCAAAGGAACCACCACTGCATATAAGAAAAGTTGGAAAACAGGAACACGTTCTATTTCGGCAAAAGGATGGGAAATTGTAAGATCATCAACGTAAAATTGACGTTGAAATGGCTCTAATTTGGATACAGCAGGATATACCAAGAAAACCACTGCTAAATAGAGAACATCGGAGATTCTCCACTTTATAAACGCGGGCCCGCCGCGAATACTCTCTATTCCAAGCGTAGACCTACTAACATCAAAGTGCCATTTTCTGAGGTCCATATTGATGCTGGATGGTTGTTGATTTTGATGTTGGATTTGCGTTCTTAATACTTTCTCATGGTGTACGGATCTTTTTTTACACCCGTGCATCCCGCGTCTAAAGGAGATTCCCCAGAATGATCCATATCTACAACTATCATGAACTACGCCCCAGACGATCTATTCGACAACGCCTGGAATAACGACGATTCCAAACCGCCAGGCAACTCGGCTTATGTGCAGGATGTTCCATTTTTATCAACCACCAATTCAATTCTTCGTCTGGAATCTCCGCCTTCTCAAGACTCTCCTGCTCCTGCCCACCTTGTCGCCAAAGCTCCTGATTCTTATAAAGCGATTTCCGGTCAATTGAGGCTGCGTTTAGTTTCAGCGACCGATTTGGAATCTCTTGTTTTTGGCCCCTTGATCGAGAAAAACTTGCTTTCCTCTTTACAGGCTTCTCGTATAGTGGACACTCTCTATGAGCACGACTTGTTACCCGCCACCAACGAAGCCAATTTATTCCAGACTTTAGGTCTTATTGCCTTGGAATTGGCCACTCCTGGCTCTGGGGATTACGTCACTCTTCAATTCAAGCTTAACTCCTCCCTCCCACAATTGCCCCATGAAGCAGTGGCGGCGTTGCTTAATTCTGATTCGCCACGTCTGCCTGAATCCCTGCATTCTTCCGATCCATTGTCTGCTCAATTGGCCGCCACCTCCATTGCTTACGCTAATGACGATGTTCCTGCTTCTCCTGATGCAGATTCCTCCCCCGCTGATAACATGCTTGCTGATCATTCCAACCTCCTGTTGGACCCAGACGCCACTCTTCCTGAAAGTACCCACGTTAATGATTACCCTTATATCATGAAACACATCAGCGATCTTCGTGACTCTTTCAAACCTTTGGTTGGTTCTGCAGATGCCGTCAGAATCAAAGAAGTCCCGGAAAAAGAAGGCCTTGTGTTTAAACACACCAACTACGCCATCACCCACGACCTCAAGCTTGGCCTCAATAGTCCAAGTGGGTCTAAAAAAGTTACTAGAAGATACTCGGATTTTGTTTGGCTTCTTGAGTTCCTCTTGAAAAAGTACCCATTCCGAGTAATCCCAGGATTACCCCCAAAGAAATTCACCGGTATGTTTCCTTTGTTTTCTTGAATTCTTTCTTTGTTCACTTACTAACAGTTCTAGTAGGAGCTTCACCTGATTCTCAATTCTTGCAGAGAAGACGCAGGGGCTTGCACAGGTTCTTGAACCAAATAATCAAACACCCAGTGTTGTCCCGTGAGCCCATCGTCGTGACTTTTCTCTCTGT
Organism: Osmozyma tolerans; assembly: GCA_030582955.1. Lineage (NCBI taxonomy): Eukaryota > Fungi > Ascomycota > Pichiomycetes > Serinales > Metschnikowiaceae > Osmozyma > Osmozyma tolerans. The sequence continues at coordinate 23,553 of JAJMHH010000065.1, forward strand.
TCCCACGGATTTATCCTCGTGGAAAAAACAGGCCCGTATCGATTATTCGTTGGAATTCAAAGGCCAGAAGATCCTGACCAACTTCATCAACTCCATCTGGCCCACTATTGGTGAAAACTTCTTGAAAACATGGCAAAAAGCCGAAGCAAACCTCCCTAAGCTCATCGATACGTGGACCAAAATCGTCATGCTTGTCGAACGCTACGAAAAAAGACAGCAACAGGTTGCTTTTGAAAACTCTAAACTTGTGCACATGATCGACAGATTCACCCTGCTTGACGACTGCATCTACCCCCACAAGGACCTGGAGAACAATCTACTCAGTGCCGCTAACGCCGACGATACTTCTGCTCTCAATGACTCCTTGTCCAACATATCAGCATTCTACAGCCATTCCTCCACCTTGCTCGTTGACGAAAGCTACATGATCAACACCACCGTATTGGAGAAGTTCAAGAATTTCTTGGACTACTTGTACCTGTTGCTGGAGCTCTTTGAGAGGGCCAAAAGGCTTTCCGTCAATACAATTCCTCGTCTCCAGCAACGGATCCAGGAGAACCAGGCCCGTTTTGAGAAGCTTAGCGAAAACGGCGCAGACACAAAGGGCAGCGATGTGGCCCGTATGAAACAGTCCATTATCAACGACAAGCAGGAAATGTTCCAGCAACTCAACAAGGACTGGCTTATTAAAAACACCTGTTTTGATGAGTTCATTTACTTCCAAGAGACCCAATTTCTTATTTCGGAAGCTTGGGCTGAGTGGTGCCGTGGTCGTTTTAAGCACCAGGAGAAGCTTGCTCATCTCCATGATAGTTTAAACAATGATGTTGTTTCAGATATGCCCCTTGGACGTTGATTCCAGGCAGAGATGTTCAGATCAGATATCAAGAATAGATACCAGGGAGTTAACAAATACCAAGAAGCTTCAAGAAGCTCCAGTATCAAAGCAAAGATTGAGGAAATCCAATCCGGAAATCGGATGTCAAGGATTCAATATCAAGATGTCATATCAAGATGTCATATCAAGATGTCATATCAAGATGTCATATCAAGATGTCATATCAAGATGTCATATCAAGATGTCATATCAAGGATCAAGAAACAGAATTCAAAAAACCTTCCCACCTGTCCACTAACTCATGAGCAGTCTGATTGAGATTCTCATCAAAATATTTCACATCCAAAACTTTAACAATATTAAGGTCCTTTTTTGCAGTATCAAAATGTGGAGTACCATGCAAAGATGCTAATATTTGTCCAACACGAATTCCTAAAGCAGCACCTTGCGGAAATCCATCATCAAATCCTTTTTGCAAACCAGCCTCTTGTGCTTGAACTAAACCATCCAAATATCCCTGAGTCACGTGTGCTCTTTGCAAGTCAGCATGGACAGGAACATCTTCGTCACTGCCCCAAACATCGTCTTGGTCTTCAACCAGCGAAGATGCAGGTTTGGATATAATTGGGGTTTTTGGTACTTTACACTGGCCACTGCACGACATGAAGGTGTGGAGTTTGATTCTTAATTATGGCATTTGTCTTGAGAAGACCGCGGTGTGCATATAAGGATATACGATGGGTGAGTAAAAAGAGAAGTCACGGGTGATTAGAGTGGTGTACTGATTTTTCTGGGAATAACATAAATAAGTATATTTCCATAAGCAAAGATAGAAGAAGAGTTTGTGATTTTATTACTTATAGATGTGCTTTGTTATCGGATGACACAATTGGTAGTGCATCCAGTGATATATGAGCGCGAGATAATGGAAGTAAATTCTTGCTCATTTATTTACGCATTTTTTTTTTTTTTTTTCTGCACTGATACTATTTCTTCTTCTTCCAACGACGGAAACTTCGGACCATTTTTTGAAGATCCCGATTAATTAATTCCTATTTTAAAACGTCACGGCGGTGCTGGAAACCACGTGTTACGATTGATTGATTTTCCTTTTCAATATCCATTCGTTCATTCTCCATTCTCCATTCTCCATTCTCCTACTCCATTCTCCTACTCCATTGTCCCAAAATCTCGATATACTTCATTTTCAGATTCTAGTTCTTTCCATTCTCCATAATGACAGATAATATAATTACTCAGGTATCTCAGGATGCTGACCAATCCATAGGCGCCATTGCCGACGATAGCAACTCCAACATTGACTATAACTCAAAAATTCACCTTAATATCCGTGGACATCCATTCGAAATTACGCGAGACGAGCTCATGAGTCTCCCTGAGAGTATTTTATTGAGCTTGTTTCCTAATGGAGTCTTTCTTGATGTGAATGGTCAGGTGATCACCAACCTTACCGAGGATGACGTGGTATTTGTCAACTTCGACCCGGCCAGCTTCGAATACATCTTTAAAGTGTTTGGCGCAGCCCAGCAGGAGTACCATGAAAGTCTGAATATGTTGACTCCTCAATTGAGCGGAGCTAGCCGGCTCGACTCGGCTGCTTCCATTCTCCAAACAAAACCAGCCATCATTGTGTTGCGTGAGGACCTAGATTACTACATCATCCCTCCCGTGGCGGGAATCTCCGCAGAGGATATGCGGACGCTCAAGACAGCCGTGGGTAAACGCATGTTACAGCATCGACTGGTGTTTGCCGGACTAGGCTATAAACCCGAGCTACCGCACCAGACTCAAGTACTTGGACCGGCGGAACAGCATCTCTTTGATATGTTGTGCTCTTCTGGATTCGACAAGAACGACTTATGGGGGTGTCGGGCCATGGAGCCCTCCAAATGCGTGCTTCTGTCGTTGCTGTTGGTTCGGCTAGTCACGCAGCGACCAACGCCTCCAGAATCGCCCCTGTTGAACCCAGTGTCGTCCAACACATCAACACGGTCACGCTCACGGTCGAGAATTGCTACGCTTGCGTCGAGTGCCAGTCGGGCGGCGCTGCGGTCGCTCTCACGGAACAAGAGCCCAGACACAAACTATACGAAGCTTTTGCTCTTTTGGCGGAAACCAGCTCGGAAGTGTTGGTGGGCCAACGAGACGGTGACGGTGCCAACAGCAGGAAGCGCACTAGCGAACACAAGCGAGCAGGTGGCGGTCAAGACCCACGTCCGACGCGTGTGGACGTTGGAATTGTCGGTAGTTGGAGTTTAGATGCAGGAGCGCGATAATCACAGTAATCGTTCATCATCACTAAGTAGTACATCCAACTTCTCAACAACATCTGCAATCAGATCTACAGAATATAATAAATGCTGTACGAGACGGAAAAACTCGAGCATACGCCGTGGGTGGAAAAATACAGACCTAGAACCCTCGATGATGTGGCTTCACAAGAACACGCGGTCAAAGTTTTAACGAAAACATTGGAGCTGGCCAATTTGCCACATATGCTCTTTTACGGACCACCTGGAACCGGGAAAACATCCACGGTTTTGGCATTAGCAAAACAACTTTACGGACCACGACTCTTTAAACTGCGTGTTTTGGAACTAAACGCGTCTGACGAAAGAGGAATCTCCATTGTTAGGAGCAAAATCAAGAATTTCGCCCGTTTGGCTGTTTCCAATCCATCTCCACAAGATTTAAAGGAACACCCCTGTCCTCCATACAAAATCATTATCTTGGATGAGGCCGATTCTATGACAAATGATGCTCAATCGGCGTTGCGTCGTACTATGGAGAATTACTCGGGAGTGACGCGTTTTTGCCTCATTTGCAACTACATCACGCGAATCATCGACCCTTTGGCGCTGCGGTGCTCGAAGTTCCGCTTCCGCCAGCTCGACGATTCGAATGCTCTTCTGCGACTTTCCGCTATTGTTGATCGTGAGCACGTGACCTTGGGTGGTGACGACGTGTTAGGCGAAATTATTGCCGTTTCAGGCGGCGACTTGCGGAAAGCCATCACGTACCTCCAGTCGGCGGCTCGGTTGTCCGCGGCCACAGATAGTCCCGTCACGAGAGAACGCGTGCGGGAGATCGCTGGCGTGGTGGACGATATCTTAATGAAGGAGTTGGTCGATGCCATCGCGTCACGTGATCCAAAAACTATCGCGTCACGTGTAGAGCACGTGGTTTACCAAGGATGGAGTGCCCAGCAAGTTGCTGACCAGCTTCTTGATCGGTTTGTTGTGGATGATTCTCTTCTGAGCTTACAAAAGAACAATGTTGCTCGTGCTCTTTATGTTGCTGATTCTCGTTTGACCTCAGGTTCCGATGAGCACATCCAATTGCTAAATTTGGCCCTACAAATATCCACCGCCATAGCATAGCCTTTATCAATAATTCATTCTGTTCATCACTTCCATTCTTTTTTTCACTTATTCTCTCTTATGCATTCTCTCTCATTAATTCTTTCTCTCCGGGGCAAATTGACCCATTCCTGGGGGCATCATTCCCTGTTCTTGCCCCATTCTTGGTGGTGGATACCCGTAGAATCCCGGTGGAGGGGGAGGAAAATTTCCTGGAGGTGCTCCTCTCATGGCCATTGCATTCTCACTAGGCAGAGCTCCAGGTGCAGCCGGTTGTTGGCCTGGAACTCCCATAAATCCTGGAGGTGGAGCTCCTCTAAGTGGCATTCCTGGAGGTGGCACCATACCTGCTGCATCTCTTGGTGGATATCCGTAAAATCCTGGTGGAGGCACTGGTGCGGCTCCAGGAACTCCTTGGAAAGGTGGAGCCCCGACTTGAGCATGTGGAGGAGGCGCAGCTCCACGGGGTAATCCGGGTGGTCCGTGCATCATAGAGTTTCCTGGTCCTGGTCCCCAAGGTGGGATTTCTTTAGGGCCTTGTGCATCAATTTTGTGACCAGTGGCCCCACTAAGAGATGCTCTAGTGCTTGCTGGTGACAGTGACGCCACAGAACCTTGCTTGCTGCCTTGATTTTGTGCTTCAGTTAATGGCAGAGCTTGAGTAGGAGGTGTTTGTGCAGGACCAGGAGCACTGGGGGTACCTGAAGGAGCGGACCCGCTTGGAGCACGCTTGTTAAGCAACGACATAAAGAAGGAATCGTTGGAAGATGGTCCCATTGGCATGCCCATAGGAGGCAAACCTGGAGGACCAGCATGAGCAGGATGTCCTGGAGGCACAGGATGGCCTGGAGGAACAGGGGGTATTTGAGGAGGAATTTGGGGATTTTGCTGTGGAGAAGGACCGGCAGAACCATTGGAACGGTTATGTGGAGGGGCAAAATTGGCTTCAGGCTGGTGTGCTCGGAGCTTGGGTTCAAAAGAACCACCAAAAAACCGCAGACCAGACAGATCAGGGGCTGCTGCAGATGTATTATTACGAGCAGCTAGCCCAGGGGGTGGAGCACGTCTTGGAGAATCCTCTTGCATGGTGGGAGTTCCAGTAAAGAAAGATGAGAATCTGGAGCTTTTGACAGAGTCGCTATGGGGTTTAGGCGAGTTAGTAGAGGAGTCAGACGTTGCCGTTGGGTTGATTGTGGATTCAGATTTGGGTTTGACAAATGAAAAGAAGCTGTCCACTTCGTTAGGCATGGAAGGAGGAGCTTCAGCAACGGCAACTTCAGGATCACCGTTCTTCTTGCGGTCCTCGTCACGCATGTGTTGTTTCCACCGTTCAAAGTCTTCCACAGTCAGACCCATATCCATTCTGAGATCATTGGATCCTGGAGCGTCCCATTCGGGGAGATCCTCGTCGGGGTTTTCGCCTAAAAGTTGGGAAATCTTCTCCGAGGAAAGCTTATCAAGTTCAGGACTCTTGGCAAACCCCACAGGTTTCCGCTCCCACTTAGCGTCCAAATTAGGACCTGGGTGTTGGTGCTGGTTGCTGCGACGGTGGCTCCGTCTGTTAGAATGGCCTGCGTGGCCTGCAGGGTGACCACCTCCATGAGAGCCGTGGTTTCCTCCGTGAGCAGACTTGTTAAAGTCTTTTTCCAGTTTTTGAGGGCGGGCCTTAAGAGCCCAAAAGGAGTAATCAGGGAGGCTCTTTACGTCGAAACGAGCTACTTCCGGAGCAGCTCGCAACGAGAGGAGCGTTTCTATGGAGTAGACACGGGTCGGGTCGGCCTTGCGGGGCACAGAGTCGGAGATTGACGAGGAGCGGCGGGGAGAAACATCAGAATTTGACAGTTTAGGCTCAGTTTCAGGGGTAACTTCTTTGGCGGCATTTGCCACCGCTGAATCCAACAATTTGGAAAGAGCACTTCCGGGTTCAAAAGATCCGGTATTAGTAGCCAGAGTCTTCAGAGTATCTGCAGAAGAAGAAGCTGTAGGCACGTGAGAGGAGGAGCCGGTGGCAGACATTGATATAATAGAGGAATCTATTATTGCCGGATCGGCAAAAGGCGATTGCCGTGACATTGGGTGATATGACGGGGAAACTGATGCTAGATATTGATAGCGATAAAGGTATCGTTATAGTATGTGATTATGGGAATGGGAATTGGGTATGGTGGAAAGAAATGTGGTGGTTTTAAAGATTGTTGGGTGAAGTTTTAAGGTTTGGACGAGGTTTTGTTAGCCAGGGCACATTTGGTCGTGCGAAGCTCAAATTAATGCTAGGGAGAAGATAAGGAAAGAACAAAACAGGGAAATATATGGAAGGGTGAAGGTCAATATGGAAAGGTAAAGATCAATATACAGAGATAATGTGAGGACTTAGAATTCGGCAATCTTTAATAATTACAATGAATATTCATCTTGGTTATATTTGCTGAGTGACCATTATGCAGGAACAGGTATTAATATAATGAAATGATGATAATATGAAGATTTTATTAGATTTTGTTATTTTATTTTATATTGTGGTTTTGATTTTGTTCTTTTATATGTGCTTGTCTATTTAATTTGCTGTTTTCGCAACCATTTCTAGTATTTCTACTAATCTGCGAATCATTTTCATTAGGTAAATTTCAATTCAACAGAATTCAATTTTTATTATATACATTTGATTTTTTACCGACAAAACAAATAAATATTCGAAATTCATATAAACCTGTTCTGTTACTTGGTTATAACTGATATAATTTATCGTATATATTTTATCGTATATATATATATAGTTATGCTTCTCAATTTCAAATGTATGTACTATACTATATACTATACTATACTATATACTATACTATACTATATACTATACTATACTATATACTATACTATACTATTTACTATACTATACTATATACTATACTATACTATATACTATACTATACTATATACTATACTATACTAGCATACTATACTATACTAGCATACTATACTATACTAGCATACTATACAAATTATTAGTGCCGATTTAATAACTAATATCAATAGAAAATTCTAGATTATGAAAATGATTCATTTATGTATACTAATAAAATTATTGATAATTGATAAAACTTAAAATATATATACCCAACATAAAAGTATAAAGAATAGATTTCACAAGTCATGAATATTTAATACTTATACAGTGACTTCTTAATTACATACATATATTTCATATCCATCAAAAATCTCATAAATACAATTTGGTAAGTATATACTTTACTACAATACTATAAAGGTTATATGCAGTACCGTATATTTTTGTAGAGTATGGTAATTCAAGTATTGACTCCTAAAAAAATAATTCAAAAGCCATAAAAAAACTCCTGGGATTTTCAGGATTCAAATGATGCTACTTTTATGGTCAGTTATTGTTATTTTGCCTTTTTTCTGAGGGCATGATTGTCCTGGGGTAAGCTGGTGTACGGGTGGTGTTTGATTATGTAAGCATAACAAGGAATATGACTACTACAAGTGGTCTTCATTTTATAACGGGCATTAAAATAGACAATTAGATTATATAAGAGAATTCGCATTGTAATTCATTATATTCTATAATGTATTATACTATATTTATAAAATATAGTGTAACAGTATACGATACTATAGTACAATACTATAGTACAATACTATAGTACAATACTATAGTACAATACTATAACTATATACTACAATATATAATAGTATGCTACTTACCATGATTCTATGATACCGACTTTATAATGGTTCAAAAGTACAAATTATAATGTCACTATACTAGTTTGTACTACATTGTTCTATATTGTACCATACTATAGTATAGTATATTATAGTATATTATAGTACATTATAGTATATTATAGTATATTATAGTATATTATAGTATATTATAGTATATTATAGTATATTATAGTATATTATAGTATATTATAGTATATTATAGTATATTATAGTATATTATTGTATATTATACCAAATTGTTATACTTGAATCAATTAAAATAGTATATAGTATCCTTCGCAAAAAGCAATATAAAAAGAAAAGTGTTGAAGAGGATAGTATTATTTGAACAGTAGTACAAAAATAATGGGAATACTATGAGTAACAGAATATGGAATTTTGGATTAGTAAAAGGTACAGAGTAGTAGTGAGAGTAAGAGTGCAAAGGGTAAAAATTTGATAAAAAACTAAAAAAATAAATGGTAAAGGCTATAAAGCAAAATGTTTGAATATACAGGATATAGTGTAATATTTCATGCTATACTATCTACTGTGCTACTATATAGTGTATATATTTGAAAGTTAGACTTATATTCAAAGTCATTATAACATAACAGTACTTTAGTATAGTATAAAATTAGAAAAGAATATTACTATAATAGTGTTTTAGTATACTATATTATCGTACAATATACCGAATAAAACTATAATGCAATATACAGAATAGTACTATAATACATTATCCTATACTTTGTTTTTAATATAGTACTATACTCTATCAAAGTATGATATACTTTGGTACTATAATATACTGTTATACAATGCTATATTGGATTTGTATACTAATATAGTATATAGTATCAATAAACTATATTATAGTACTATCTTATATAATTGTATACCATAATTCATTATAAAGAGGTACAATTTTAGTACTGTAGTAAGTACTCTACTTTACTATATAATTTTCAGATTAGACTATTGATATTATAAATATTGCACTATAGTATGGTATAGTCAGTATAGTATAGTACCATCATGTTAATATAGTATAGTATAGTAGTATAGTAGTACAGCATAGTATAGTAGTATAGTAGTACAGCATAGTATAGTAGTATAGTATAGTATTCTTTTACTATATCTTCACTCACTGCTTATACTTTATTCAAGTGACCAGCTTCTATTCATGATGTAGTTTTATATATTCAATATTGATCAAAGATAGATCAAACTATATCAAGAAAACTTGAAATACTATCTGTATGGAATCTATTATTAATTGATATGTAGTTACATCTGAATGATTACTTATTTAGTTTACATTATACATTATCACTAACCATCAATATGTATAGTCAAAATACAACTTAGAAATGAATATACATCATCTAATCCACCATTGAAGTCCAGTAATAGAGAAATTCTCACATATATTTATGATATATTAGAACCAGACTATGCTCAAATAAAGAATTAATAATATAAGGATAGTGATAGAATGATATAAGGATATAAGGATATAAAGATAGAATAGTATAATAGTGCAATGATATAATGATATAATGATAAAGATATACTTATAGTGTGCAGTCAGTTTTGGGAATTCATGAAAAGTATATTCCATTCTTAAGTCCGACAGATGAAATATTACTATTTGAAAAGGAAGGCAAATAATAGCAATGAAGCATGAAATATTAAGGATGGTAGATTAAAACTTGAAGATGAAACTTTTTAAAATAGGCTCCTTTTCTAAAAGAAAAACTCATTTCTTACGTAATCACTTACGTAATCATTTTGTTATCAAATTCTATTTCAATTCTATTTCAATTCTATTTCTATTCTATTTCTATTCTATTTCTAATCTATTTCTATTCTATTTCTATTCTATTTCTATTCTATTTCTATTCTATTTCTATTCTATTTCTATTCTTAAATTTATATTTAAGTGATCCTCCCTATCAAAACTCTTACTTATTTTTCATACCCATCAATATCTTTACAAATCAAGTCATCAATATAAACAGTTGCTACATAATTCATGAATATTTGCTTCTATATTCTAATAGTCCAATGATTTATCTATAAAGTGTATAATGATTCATTTGAACATTAGAAACATAATCCATGTATATGATCTCTACCATTCTATAGTACCATTCATTAATACTATTCTCTAATATCAACTAGTATGTATATTTATCTACTAGTTTTGATTAGCCTATATTCTCTGGTTTATAAAATTTGTATTAGCAAGCACTCTATACAAATAAATCCATTGATTTTCTATAAAAACGTATACATGAATATAAAGTCTATTTTTAGAGTAGATGATAATAGAGAAATAAAAAAATAATGCTTAATAAGTTAACATACTTTTTATCTAATATTATTTGACTATTTATTTTTTTACAGTCTATTTAATGACTAAATGTTGTATAATACATACAGTATAGTATAATGTATATCATTTAAAATATACATACTATATACATACTAAATATTATATAGTATAGTATAGTGATATAGTATAGTATAGTATATATAGTATAGTATAGTATAGTATAGTATAGTATATATAGTATAGTATATATAGTATAGTATAGTAGTGTAGTAGAACAAAGCCAACTTCATGTGTAGATAATAGAATTCACAATTCATGAGTATTGAATACTTATAATATAAATAAGTAAATTCTAAGCTATATATATGAATTTTTTGACCATTGAAAAAAATTATCGATTACTATATTATGTATATACCATACTATACTACTATACAATATTAGATCATTTATTATATCAGCCCGATTTACCAAGTTTTAATCCATATTTTTTTATCTAATCTTCTAAATTCCTTGAAATTAATTAATTATTACGATAAGTATACAAATTCCAATATATACATGTCGAGATTGGAATGTCGCGGCTGCTAAAACGACAATGTCGCGCCTAGGGGTAGTAGTTTAAGGGGTTAGTCATTTGAAGGAAAACTTAAAAATATCCATAAATTTTACCATCATCATCTTTCTAATGGTCTTACAAGCCCCTATATCTACTCAAATATGTTCATATCTCAAAAATTTAAAAGTTATTCTAAAGAGATAATATGGTCTATATGCAGGTTTTTGATTTTCAGAAATCAATAATTGATCACTATGATATGTATACCATACTATACTACTATACTACTACTATACTACTATACTACTACTATACTACTATACTACTACTATATTACTATACTACTACTATACTACTATACTACTACTATACTACTTTATTATAATACTACTATACAATACAGATATCATACTATAGTAGTCTAGTAGTTGTGTAGTAGTAGTGTAGCATGTACTGTTGATCAACCTACACATACAGTACCATACAATAAACATTCATTAAGGTATCTAAAGATCTGAGACCAGCTCGGTCAAATGCAGGCTAACTTGATTGGCTAATTTGATTGGCCAACTTGCCTGGACGGCAAGTTGTCACGGCAAGTTGTGTTGCCTAAATGGAAGCCAAAAGATTGCTAAGAACGCCACCGGTGGCAGAAGCAGAAGATGAGGCTTCAGCGGCAGCAGGGGCAGCCAAAGTTGAAAAGGCATCATCAGAAGGAGCAGCCGGACCAGTTAGAGCAGCACCAGCAGGAGCAGCACCAGTTGTGGTCGTACCAGTTGGAGCAGCAGAAGCAAGTGGAGAATCACCCGTTGGAGCAGCAGAATTGGTGGTGGCGGTGGCAGTACCTGGAGGAAACTGACTAAGAAGACTCTCAAGAAGGTACGAGTTTGGACCACCAGAAGGAGCTTCACCAGGAACGTCAGTTGGAGAAGGAACTGCAGAACCAGAACCAGAGCCAGAGCCAGAACCAGAACCCACGTGACCATCGATCCACTTAGAAACCAACAGTTTGATGAAGTTAAAAACCTTCAGAAGAATCTCCTTTTCGTTGTCGCTAAGATCAAGTCTCTTAGATAACCCACTTTCTGAAGCTCCATTTTGGATTTCACGAATCATCATACCCAAACTTGATGGGTCCATAGATCCAAGAATCTCCATATCTTTTTTGGTGAAGATAATAGCATCTTTCAAGTTTTCTGCTACTGGTGCAGCATTCACAAAAGCAGAAGAGATAACAAGAGCAGCAGTGGAAAATGCGGAGAGCTTCATATTGATTTTTGATTTTTGACTTTTGGTTATTGGTTATTGAAATTGATTATTGATTTGGTTTTTGGTTATTGGATATTGAAATTGATTTGATTATCGATGGCGATTTCTTCATCTTTTATAGTTGATTTCGTTTCTTTTCTTCTTGCCTATATTTCCTTTCTTTTTTGCCTATATTTCCTTTCTTTCTATTACCCCTTCATCAGCCTCGCCTCGAATCCGCCTTTTACTGAAAACGGTTATTCGCAACCATACCTTTATACACCACACTTTTCTTTTTAATTGATCCTGCATATACTCCCATTTTCTCCATTACCTTTTGTGGTTTTTCAGCCACTATAATCCTCGAGTCCAGAACCATCTTTAGAACAGCCTCAATTAGTTATTGCTTTGATTTTGAGAAATTTTTGAATAATTCTTTCTAATCTCGTCTTTTCCTAATCGGGTAATATGTCACTTTTAAGGGCCTGGCTACCACACCAGTACACCATATACATATCCACTATACATGTCCACTATACACTACTCCAATTCATACACCAGTACATTCAATACTTACAGTACATTCATAGTACATTCACGAAACGTGGACTCTTGGCTTGGTTCCTTCAACTTTGCTGTTGAGACCACCATAACCAAAAATCCCATTTCCATCTCCATTTCCATTTCCATTTCCGGAAATATCATCAGACTTTGGCTCAGTCAATGTACCAAAAAAACTCTTTTTAGCTTGAGCAATGGAGATTTGCTTGTGGTCAAGATCATAGTAAACATAAGCGTTTCTCAAAAAAGCATCTCCAAGAATGTAATTGTTACCGTAACTCGTGAATCCCAACATGCAAGAACCATCAGAAAACTTCAACGTAACGTCTGCATATGATGCTTTGATTTTGTTCTTGCCAAAGTCAAATGAAATGTACTTATCGTTAGGTTGGTTGCAATCCACGTATCTCTCAGAGATTCCATTGGTAGGAGTAACAATCTTCGGTTTGAAGATTCTATCCAAAGTCTTCATAGCGTCTGCAGGGAGAATTCCAGCAGTAGTTCCTGAATCCAAAAGCACTGGTGCATTAATAGTCAATGTTTCATTGCCAAGCTCCATCTTTTGCAACTCAATGGACAATCCGGTGTCCGAAGCAACAGGATAACTTTGCAATTCCCCAGTGTATTTGGACTCGTCTTTCCCATCAAAAATCACCTTACCTTTTTTATCTTCCAAGAACAACGAGTAGGCAGCATTTTGAATAACGCCCTGCTTCTTCAATGCCCAAGGCAAGTTATCATAGGGGGATTTAGACGCCTCCTGGTTCTTGTCGGCAATTCCCAAAACGCCAAATCCACCAGAATTGGAAACATTGACCACGGCAAATTGGAAGTCTTCAACGAGCTCAGCCAGTGCGCCAAATCCAATGGCATCGGTGAAATACCGTCCGCTGGATCCGCTTTGGTCCAAGTACAGAATCTGGAACATCTCTCCGGTATCATTTCCGGTTCTGGGACTATACGAGCCTCCCTCGTATCCTTGTTGCTGGGTTCCCCATACCCACAAATCAGAAGAACCGGTGTCAAGGGAAACCGTGACCTTCTGCGTGCCGCCCAACGTCAAGTCAACATGGTAAATCACATCCTGATAATTGGTAAGTGAAGCCGATGTGTCTCTCTTGGACACGTGACGTTTTTCCACGCCACTAATGATATTGGGCCAGTACTCTGATGCGTGGTGTTCGCGTTTGGAAACGTCGAAACTGAGAGCAAGACCTTTTGCTTTAGTGGAGCTCTTGGAGGAGCTTTTGATCTTGGAACTTTCTCCATCCACATTTGGAAGGTACAACGCGTTGGCAAGAGTGCAAGCGAGGGTTAAAAGAGCGAAAAATGGGAGCATTTGATAAGGAGCGACGAAGGGTATGGGTATCAAGCGAAAGACAAGTTATCAACAAGATGAAGAAAAAGTCAATAAGACATAGCGGGCCTTATATAGACTGTCTAGACTTTTGATATTTGCCTTTGGAGAAATAGTAAACATCATGGTTTGTATGCAGGACCCGATGGCTTAGTTTCAAATGACTATGAGAATGTCAAGGGCCCATGAGTCCAGACTTTTGCAGCACGTCATTGAATGATGCCTTCTCATTGCATCATGTATTGTTTCGAATTCACTTCCCGAAACGAATATGAAACGGCATTTGAAAATTTCTCAAAGAATGCTCCGATCATCTCAAAATATGCTTTATTCATCTCAATCTGATCTTCACTTTCTTTCTGATCTTTTTCTTCTCCGCCCATTCATCTGATAATGTCATTTTCCTGCATGATGACCTGCATCGTGCCTGCGTTGACGCGTTTTTTTTTCCCCTGCTTTTCCCCACCAAATACGGCCTCTGATGAGCCCCACGAGATGTTTATATTTTTTTTTTCTTGGCCCATCATGGCTTTTGCGAGGCGAAGCAAAATCTTCCCCTTTTGCCTTTTGCCTCTCCTCTTTCTCCTGCTTTATCCCATCCGATTCGTCAAAAATGGTAAATTCAACCTCTCAATCTCTCGACACATCATAAACCAATCCATCCTTCGAAGAACATCATCACGTGAGCTTTTTTCTTTTTCTTGTTCTTCCCATTTGAATAACTCGTACATGAATCGAAGGTTCGGCTGAATCACAATATTGAGCCGTCTTACTCTCACAAAAAGATAAGCTGAAGGTAAATCAAGTCCAAGTCGTCTCATCACTTCGGCAATTACCACAGTGGCCAGTCTTGAGACTCCAACTCGACAATGAACAAGTATCTTTGTTTCTCCTCCTGTCTCTTTTAACTCTTCATCTATGCTTTGCAAAATCGACGGAAGTGCATTGGTCAATTCGTCAATTCCATCATCTTGGAGGTTGTTCACCTTCACCACCGTCTCCACCGTACACCACTGCCTGCTTGGACCTTTCCTGTTTGAACACTGCTTAGCCAGAATACGGTACACTTCAATGTTCCCATTATCTGCCTCCTTGACCGTCACATCATATTCATTCCGAAACCGGTGTCCGTGAAGCCACGTCAAACTCTCTCCCACGGAAATCACCCTCTTAACGCCAATTTTGCTCAAAAGTGCAAGACTATCGGCGTGTTTGAGCGATCCCAAGTAAAGATACGGAAGAATCCTCGAAGGAAACGATCCCTCCGCTCTTTCCACCCATGACCGGCTGATGTAGCTATCTGGGTTGTCAATATCATTATCGTCGTCGTTTTCGTCGTCTGAATCTGTGTCTGACAGCTCCAGATCCGAATTGGCAATGTAACCCAACTTAAGCTTCTTTGGGATGCTCTTGCTTGTTCGAGGTTGCGAAGATCCAAGGAGAACCGTGTTGATATCACGATTGCTGATGGTTTCCGGAACAGACCAGTCGATGTCTCCAGGTCTGCCTTTTGGACTGAACTTCCGAAGAAGCGTCTCAAGCTTTCTGAGAATGATCACGTCACTGCCAAAGATGTAAAACGGCCGGCCGCAATCTTTGTGCACCTTCACCATCACCTCATTGAGCGGCAAGTTCTCAGCATACATCATATAACAGAACGTCAAGAGTGACAGCTCCGTGTACCCGTCAGAACAATATATAAGCGAGGCAACGCTTTCTGCCGTAACTGTGGAAGAGTACAAGTATAAAAGCTTGCACGTGTTGACAATGCACATGAGAGTTTCAAGCTTGCAATCGCCGATACCAATAGACCCCAGGGAGGGAAAGTCCAAATGGTGAAACTCCTCCACTTCTGAAGCATCATGTGACGAGATGGTGTATTTGAAAAGAAGGTGGCTGAGCACAGACGATTCGGGGAAACTGGCGTCATTATGACAGTGAACAAAAAGCTTCCAGTGGGCTTTGGGCAAACTCAAGAAGGACACAAAGTTGTTGATGGACAAGTCTTCTGTGAAAAGGGTAGATTTGCTAGGGTCGCAATAGCTCGGGACTTTTGGCACGGCCAAATCATTATTCAAGTTGTTTGCTTTTTCTGGCAGGTTGCGGAGATAGTATGCCATGATCTCGTGATCCCATATGTTTCCCAGCCATACGTTATTGTGGATACGAGTAGCTGACGACATCACTGATGCTTCTAGCTTTTCACGCAACTGAAAGCCTGCGTCCCATGGAGGAACATGGTGGTTTTTGAAATGAGTGTAGCTGTTGAAAAAAAGCTGGGCCATTTTACTGGACTTGATGATGCCGTCGGCCTTTGTTGTCCCACGGGGAACAAAAATCTTGAATGTATCAGCCACACTTTCGCCGTTATCGCTCAACAAGAACACGTTTGTTCTCTCGCTGGTGTCGTTCTCCTCGAGCATCTGAGCTAAGCGCAAGAGACGTGCTATGCTAAGTGCAGTCGGGCTGGCAGAGGATTGAGAGTCTGCAGAGTCGTATACAATAAAATCGGCACAGTGAGCCAGCTTGGCCACTTGAATGTGGAAGTTTCGGAGAGAGATACCTCTGTCCGGGTCAAGGTTTAGGAAGGTGGGCATGAAGCCGGTGGCGAGACAGTCACTGACGATGGTATCAACAAATGCGGAGGTATTCAGAGAGTCTTCCAGAGGGAAAAGGGTATGCACAAGGTGTTTGATGGATTCGAAGACCTCTCGCTTGGAGTACTCGATCCTGCGGAGTACTTCACCCAAGGCCACGGTATTATGGAGAACGTGATCAACAGAAGAGGGGCCAGCCTCGATGCACATTAAAAAGCGGGCGTCTTTTGGACGAGGGACGTTTTTCGAGAAATCCACGTCGGAGTAAGGAGCAGCATTGCCATTGGGGTGTCGCAGACACATGAAGAAGGACCGTTGAGTGAAGTTTGACGGATGCAAGCCATGCAGCCATGGGAACATCTGGTTTGTGGGCGGAAGTGGTTTATTGAAGTACCATTTGAATACTGCAGAGAGTTGAGCCACAGATATTACTCGAATATCGACTTGCGGTAGTTTGTTGAGATCATTAGTGGCAGGTTTAAGGTAATTCTTAAAGAATGCGGAGGAAGCATCAAGTGGAGCCGGGGTATCTGAAAGAGAATAATTGTGGAGCAGTTCAAGCACTAACAGATCATCGTGGAAGGAAGCCGAGAGCTTTTTCGTTTTGCGATTGAAGGATTTAGCAGAAGACATGGATTTTTCCACCAATGGATGATGACAAGCTTCGGTGGAGGCGGTATTTAAGGAACGGAATCTGGCACGGAAGCGATCACGTTCATGGAGGGCATCATTTGAAGCAGAGGAGGATCTCTTGATTGTTGGTTTTGAATCAGAGTTGGGCAGATCGAGAATGAAATTGTCCTTTTGAGATTCTAGCAATACTGGCGGAGGTGGTGATTCTAGTGGCGGACTTGGAGGAGGTTTTGTGGATGCCATTGGATTATGGATTATGGATTATGGATTATGGATTATGGATTATGGATTATGGACTATGTAATTATTAGATTTGATAGATTCTTGATCGACGCAAATGGATTAATTGAAGAATCATAAAAAAGAAGTGGTTTGAAAATGATAATTTATTGATCGCAAAAAAAAGATTCAATGTAGGGGCGGAATCCCTTAATGTGGAGGAAAAAAAGTGGAAACAGAAGCGCGCCGCCTAAGATGAGGTGCTTATCAGGATACCTTTTTTTGAATGGGGTTATATGCAGGATTTCGTTACTACTAATGGTTATTAAGAATAAGGTGATTAAGGATCTCGAGGAATATCGTATGAAATTTTCAGACTGGATATCTGTTTATGTTTGACTGCATATACGCATGAATTACACCCGTACACCATATAACTGGATAGTTTTGATAATTTTCACACCCGTACACCATGCACTTACCAACACAGAAAGAAGTTTTACTGTTGTCAGGCAGCCGAAGGAGAATGGACAATGTAGGAGCAAAGGTAGTAGTTGTCGGCACAGTTGGTAGCAGAGTCTAGCGACGGCCCTGGTCGTAGTGGGATATTGGACCAAATGCACACGTGACGTGCGTCACGTGCACAATAAATCAAAAACAGCGAAACTTCATCACTTACAACCAAGCACAGATGGCCGATGATACACAGACTGTGCTCAGTCAGTTGGACCAAGCGCAACAGCTAGCGTTTTCCAGCAAAGACGTTTTCTCCCCGGTTGTTAAACAAATCCTTAATTTGGTTAATAATCCCAATATTGAAGTCCAAAGATGGTGTGCTGATTTTTTGAAAAGAGCCTTTCTTGCCGGCGACGAACACGTTGCTCCTGGAGTCAAGATCGATCTAGCCATTGATGCCTTGGTTCCTACTGTGACGCTTGCCCAAGTTAAGGATATTCAAGTTTACAAGTGTGTTGTTGATCTTTCTGTGGTGCTTTTTCGTCTTGTTTTCCGATACGTGGCGGAGAATGACGGATGCAACGGCATTTGGGCCAATTTGAACGAGCTCAAGACTTTGATGGTATCTAGGTACGAGTCTCAGTTCCCCTTTGATTCGTGTTTTGACTCAGAACGTGATGCTTTCCGCAATATCGAGTGTAAGCTCGAAACATTGAAGTTTCTCTTTCTTGTGATAGACTTCCAGCTGCGGTCTGGGTCGTCCCGGTACTTCTCGCTTGCCCGAGTGGATCCAGCACATACGCTTATCAAGCAGGGACCGTTGGAAGCGGAGGCAAATGCTATTTTGTCTAAAGTGTTGAAACCGTTATATGACGATATCCTCGTGACGCCCATTGTCACGGCCACTTTGAACCATTTGGCCGTTTTGGTTCGTCGCAAGCGTCAATTTGCCGATAAAATCATGGCAGCACTTGACCAGTTTGATTCTAGTCGGAAGCTCCAGTCCAATTACGAATCTCTTGAGACGTTTAAGTTATCTCGGAAGTACGCTGATAGAGCTTTACGTGTGCTTCTTTCGTTTTCAGTGAAATCACAGCTTGTGCCTCCAAAATTTGTCAATGCCATCAATCGGAAGCTTTCTGCACTCACGGCCAAAGGTGATGATATCCGCAAAAAGAACATTCTCTTGCCTGGCCCTGAAGATCTGGCTGTTCGTAAGCGGAAATTCGAAGGATTTGAAAATGCATCCAAGAAAATCAAGGCTCTTGATTATAAAAATCTCTACGCTTTGACTGACGTGAACAGTGATCTTAACAATTTTGATCTCTCTACATTGCCACAGAATATCTTGGTTTCCATGGCTCTTACTGCCCTTAATAAGGCCAATGTGGGGAAACTCTCCAAAGCTTTGGAGATTGTTTGTGCCAGGTACACGAATGCCATGAGCGGAGGTATTGTCCAAGGGAACGGAGAAATCAAGAAAGAGACTAATGAAATCAAAAATCAAGATGAAAACGAAAATGAAGACGAAGATGACGAGGAAGATGATGACAATTTTGATCCTAATGCCGCCTACAGTTTGCCCCCTCCAACGAAACTTTCGTTCGAGCAAAAGAAAGAACAAGTGAGTCTCATTGTTCAGAACTTCTTTGACCTTGCTAAAGTTGATAGTGAGCAAACTACAGCACCAAATGGAGAGACCAACGGACAATCGGAGTTGGCCAAAGTGGCCATCAAAACCTGGGCACCAGATTCGTGGTTAATTCTACTTACGAGGTTGGCCACCCGAGGAATGCACACTATAGATGGAAATAGTGATATTCTGAAAGATGTGGCTAATAACGAGCAACTCAGTGATGTGGTTCGTCAAGCGCTTTTCGACTATTTTCTTGCCGATATCCACGATCGTGTGGATGTGATCATTGAATGGCTCAACGAGGAATGGTATAATGAGAAAATAGCCAATGAAGAGAAACTTAGGGAAACCATCGCCGAGGAAGTCCACTCGGAGTACCTGGAGAAACCAAACGAGATGGGAGACCTTGAAACAGAAATCGAAGATCGGTTGGAAAAAGCAAATGTGGAAACCCCAAGGTATAACCATTGGGCACAGAAAGTTCTTGACCAAATGATTCCTTTCTTGGAACCTACTGATAGAAAAGTGTTTCTTCGGATGTTAAGCGACCTACCTCATCTTAACAAATCCATGCTAGATGGTATCAAGTCCCTTTGTGGAGATCCAGCACGTGCTAAGCTTGGGTTTTTGTCGTTGCAATTTTTGTTGATGTACCGGCCTCCAGCAAAGGATGCTTGTATGGCAGTTTTGAATGAATTGAAGGAGAGTGACCAGGAGGATTTGAGAGAGGAGGCCCAGAAGCTTTTGGAGAAATATTCCCCATAGCCTAGGCGTTAGCCTAGGCGGTTTCCCTCTCCGCCTAATTGTTTTCGCTTTCCAACGCTTCCACTTTCTGTGGTTCCTGCTGTTGATACTCTACCGTCTAGGGGTTAGTCTAGGCGTTAGTCTAGGCTTTAGTCTAGACGGTGCTATATACGGCTGCTATATTCGGTTGCTACATTCTGTGAGTCTCTAGTGCAACCTCGGACTATGGACATCTCCAGATCCGTTCTGTTTGCTTTCTGAGACTCAGGCTACTTCTGAATGTCAAAAACGCCTAGGCTAACGCCTAGACTGAAGCCTAGGCTCTGGTTTCAGCCGTGTTTCAAGGTGCGGCTGGTGAAACACCCGTGCACCAGAATAAGGCGGGACAAAGCCTCGCCGAGCATTACACGATAAGACATCGCGTTCTATTTTTGCAGTAGTAGACTATTTACTTTTTCTTTTCCTTCATATTTCTTCTTTGCTGTTCTTTTCCGTTTCTTAAAATAGTGCCGCCGGCTCCCCTATGCCATTTCTCTAATGGCGTTCGATACGCAAAAACAGCTCCAGAATGTGGATGCCTCCACTTTTGATCTCGTCAAGGTCCAGGCATTCCATAATACAAGAATCGGAACGATTCTTTCCTATATCTGGGCCCAAATCCTCCTTCTAGTCCAATTTGCCATCTTGGCCGCTGATGCCTACACTTGTATCAATATTCTTGTGTTCAATAGATGGTCTACTGGAGATTACCACGTCTACGAATATAAAGTGGCAAAATGGATCTTTACTGGATGTATTCTCTTCCGTGCTGTTTTGATGCTTTATCATCTTGCCTGGGGAATCTACACTTACAAAACCCGCAATATCGCCTTGGCTTATTTGAACAACGTGGCCAAAATGCTCTATCGTCTTCGCCGCTACGACTACCATTGTCTTTTCCATGAGATCGAACACGAACTGTGGTTTGATCGTGCCGCTTTTTTGGTATACGAAGAGCTTGATAACGCCCTCGAGGTTCTTGTGGCTGATACCCCTCGCCAAGTGGTCAATATCCTTACGCTCCGCTTCTACGCCACCAACGGCGATAGCAACAACGATATCTTGGCCAATATCCGTGGCATTGCAAATACAAACGTGCGGTTATCGGTGATTCTCTCGTTCCAATTGGCTTCTGTGGCCATGTTTGCCTTCTTTTTCTTCCGTTTCTGTCTCGGAATGCTCCTCTACATCCCAATCCGTGTGAGTGTGTCCCACCGCAGCTACTCGCTGTTGAAGTTGTACTGCTACCACGTGGTCAACGAGAAGGTCCGGTGCTTGGTCACCAGAAACCACAAATCAAGAAAACAACTCTTGGACGAAGGTGTTTTCGACGCTCACGAGATCCTGGCCAATCCATTGCTTGCTTCAGATTCTTCTCTCGATGTTTCTACCACTCACGAGATCCCACTTCGCCACCCATTATTTGGCCATCCTGATGCTACACGCAGCCAACCTTCTTTGTATAAGCCTCCTCCTCGTGCCTACACATCACGAGATGTGTCGTTATCTGGATCTACTCCAGAGAACCCATTCCTTCTGTCACTTGAAGAGAAGAACGCTGTTTTTGCTCGTACCCCCACAAACGATACCTACGATTCGCTTCCACAGAATCCATTCGGTGGCCCACAAAACCCATTTGGTGAAGACAAAAAGAGACGTCGTCCTCCACCAGAGAACCCATTCACCGACTCCACATCCTCCTTAGTACATGGTTCTCGCTCTAAGGATATCTACATGAACAACCTAGCACTCGACTCTACTCCGCTGTTTGCTCAATATCCTGATGTTTCTGCTAATGCAGGAGAAACACTGGATCATCCACTGGTGGATGCACTCGATGATACACTACATCACCTACTGGATCATCCACGTGATCTACCGATGGAGGAAGTGGAGGACTCACCACTTTTACCTCAACAAAGACAATTTGACGACATGGAAGATGTCGATTTGCATCAACACCTGGATCACGATACCCCCTCTAGTGTTCCATACCCACTTAGAGGAGTATCCATGTTCGACACTGATTTTGACCAGTGGTCTCATAAATAGCACATTGCTTTTATTACTATAGACACGACATGACAAAGCAGAAATGTAAAATCATAACCTTTTACTGTTCACCGTACTCCTTCTTCAATTTGGACAACTCTTCATCGGAAATAGGAGGAATAGGAATATCTGAAAGATCATCCTTAGTAAGAACATTCCATGTGTACATATAGACACCAAGAGGTACGGCGGTAACCAAGGCTAAGCCAGCAAAGTTTCTCCAAAAGTAAGGTTTTCTCACTCTGTAGAGAGCTGGTGTCATTTGGTGGGTTTTAGGGTCTCTCCACCTATCATGGCTTTTTCTTGTTGTTAGTATATACGTTTTAACTTTGTTTCACCTTTGTTTCACCTTTGTTTCATGCGTGTTTTAGGTCGTTTACATCAGATGAAATTCACAATCTGTATATGTTTTTGGTACATACGGAGCTCCAAGAACTGGCATGGTGGTTGTTGACTTGAGATGTGCGCGATAAGCAGAATGGGCAGATATACTATGGAAATTTGAACATGGAAACGGAGGTGAAATTTTGAAAATTAGATAAAAGAATTGAAAATTCGAAAGTAAATAATTGAAAAAATGAAAAGCAAAAAATTCGTCAGAGAATAAAAGATCGAAATCATCGGGGAATCCACTGGCAATATCTATATGATTTAACTGGTGTACGGGTCTCTATAGTTGAGTGAAGCGTATATAGCACAGAGGTGTATAATTAAATGTACTGCATATAGTACTGAGTCATGAAGGTCTAAAGTAAACATGTTGGCGGCCACACTGTTGGACCAAGAGACAGCGTTGAGCTTCAGCCAAGCTAAAGATAACTTGCAGCAGCTGTCTTTTCTTCATAAATGTAATGTACACGTGTTCTGCAAGTGTTGTCGAGTGTATTAGTCACGTGCCGAACACGTGACTTTTTATCTCGTGTAGCTAGTGGGCTAAACTGACGTGGGAGGTGGTGGTGCTGGCTAATAGTTTTTTTTCTTTTCATTGTTTTTCATTTCTTTGTCATTATTTCTTTTGTTTTTATGTATTGTTTGACCTGTCTTTCTTCGTTGAGCGAGACTTGCAACTTTTCTCAATTTCTACATTTTCACTGCAAAAACCTTTTTTGCCACTAATAGAAAATACAATTTTCATACGAAAACGTATACTTTCCTTTATATTTATAAAATAAAAAAAAAAAAAAAAAAAAAAAAAAAAAAAAAAAAAAAAAAAAAAAAAAAAAAAAAAAAAAAAAAAAAAAAAAAAAAAAAAAAAAAAAAAAAAAAAAAAAAAAAGAAAAAGAATATATATATATATATATAGAAATAAATAATATATAAACAAATAGAAATCCATATATATAAATAAATAAAGATATGTATAAAACTAAAGCTTCTTACTATCTTATTTTGTTTTCAATTTCCCATCACTAAACCACCTCTTGTAGACTTGAAATCACTGGATCTAATTTAGCCTAAAAATTGAAATACACTCTAAAAACAAAGAAAATACAATAAACAAATCCAAAAAAAATCAGTACACTTCTATAATTTCTACCTCCTTCCTGCATATAAACTTGCAACCATAGCCCAAGAATCCAACAATACCAGAATTCCATAAATACGATGCACCATATTATGCATTCCTTCTACAGCTTCAATCCACAAATCCATACTACAGATTCATTTTACAGATTCATCATGCTTAAGATATTACATCAGTATTTGGTCTATCCTGAGACGTTTTCTTCATCTCAACATCCTGCACATAACACCCGGAATCCCTGATACAATCTTGGTAGTAGTCCTGGCAGTAGAATCCGGCCAGAAACTAATAATGATTAAGGCGCCATAAAGTGACCTTTCCTGCATCGTTGGCAATGGCCAACATCTGGCCGTTCGGAGAAAAAGCAGCATATGTGGGCCTTCCCAAAGGAGTAGCAGAAGTGGGCCAGTTTGCAAAAACAGTGGCGGTAGGCAAATGCACGAGTTTCAAAGCGTCACGTGTTTGCTTAGACAGTATGCAGAGGATTTGACCATCCGGAGAAAACACCAAATGGGAGATGTTGGTGACCAAATTGCCCACCGACCGGAGCGGGGTAGGAGCGGGGTCGTTTTTGTCCATGAGTAATCGGTCGAAGATATTGACCACACCTGATTTGGTGCCTATAGCGAGCCAGCGGTCGTCCGGGCCGCCGAGAGCAACATGGGTGACACTGACGGCAGCAGAATCGGCCCAACGGCGGGTCACGTGAACGTCATCAGCAGTAAGGTCGAACTCCCACACTTCACCGGCGAAGTTGACGGCAATGAGGGTTTTTTCGTCCGCCGTGAACGCGTAGTCCGCAAGGTAGCCGTCGACCTTGAGAGCACGAGCAAGTTGAGCGGTAGCACAGCTGACAAGGTTGATGTAGCCGTTAGAACCTAGCAACGCCACATAAGAGCCGAGCGGAGACATTTTGAAGTACTCAAACGACCGTTGGAACGGTTCCTGACCGGATAGCCGCAGGACCACGTCATATTCTCCCGTGGCAGCGTTCCACCGTGCCATGTACCGACGACGACCAGCAGCGTACACCACAGAGGCCAGTGGCGTGGGCAAGAAGTGGCACGTGCGCACGGGGATGTCCTTTAAGAACACCAGCGACACTAGCGGGTTGGATTTCCCGTCGATGTAGAAAACACGGAGGGACTTGTCCATTCCGCCTGTGAGGAGAAGAGGGTGCAGGGTATGGAAACTCAAGCACAGAACTGGGCCCTGGGCTCTTCTGGCGATATTAGCATCCTTGAGACGCGTAACCAGAAGACGAGTAGGTGGAAGAAGGGCTTGTTTTGTTTTGACGTATGTGTTTGTGGAGTTGAGGAGATCATCAAGTGGTCGTGCTGTGGATTCAGGCTGTTCATCTTCTGTGGATTCAGTTTCCTCAATATCTTCACTTTCTAGAGAATCCACCCACTCGGGCCGAGGGTAAATCTTCTCAAACTGCGCCCTGAGACGAGCCACGTAAGTGGGCCCGCTGAGCGCCGTCTCGTCATGCGATCTCCTGAGCTTCTTGGCCCGGTCGTTAACCACCGAGACAGCGGCGCGTTCATCGTCAGAATCATGCCAAGCGGCTTCGTTATCATCGATATCTTCGTCGGAATTACTTTCCAAATCGGGAATATCTCCATTCCCCTCGTTGTCAATGAAAAACATATCGCCATCGCCGTCGCTATCCTTGTCGTCATCACTATGGTCACTTTCGCTTCCGCCAACCACATCATCATCGCTGGAATCATAAAGATTCTCGATCTTACGGAGATTAGCTTCAAATCCAGCACTATCTCCGAAAACAAGCTTCTCAAGCGCTAACTCCTCCTCGTCTTTGTAACTCTCTTGTGATGCCATATTAGTTACTTTCTCCACATTGAAAATGCTCATCTCCCTAACATTGACCTTGTAGTATATGCAGGAATGTCATCTCTATCGCTCTAAAACAAATATTATATGCACTACTCATATACACTACCCGTATACTCCATCTGCTTTATTACTATGGCTACTTACTTCTATATACATTTATGTAGAGGAATAACGGGAATAATTTATGATGTACGGGAAAATCTATGATGTACGGCTGATTATGGATGATGACGTTTCTATAGTACTTTTCATGATATATCATATTTATATCCACTTAAATCTATATCTCTATATTCTAGATATTTGGTGTATTTCTACTTATTACTGGACTGCTCTTTGAAACCTACTATAGAATCAACTCCCTTAATATTTACCAATAGTGAATACCCTGATTACGTAATCAAATTCTATAAGTTATATTTGGTTTTTATAATACATAAGATTAATGATCTTGGTATGTACGTCAGACTTGTTGATATAGCGTAGTAGAGTACGAAACAGCTTAAAATTAGTATGTCCTGTAATTCACCGGTTGGCAATGATAATGGACAATTAAAGAACTGATAGTATGAGACTAGCTATATGATCAAAACTATTATTTCTTGAAAATTTATTATTGAAATTGTATATTGGAAGTGTATGACTCATGAATTACGAGCATTGAATGAGTGATTATGTAATCGAGTAAGAAGTAGTGGATATATCGACTATGATACTGATTATGTAATCAAGTAAGTATAAATACTGATTATGTAATCGGGTGAGTATCAATACTGATTATGTAATCGAGTGAGTATAACACTGATTATATAATCTAGTGGATATATCGAGAAATATCCGATTACTATTGTATAAATTATATGGTTCCTTTAAGTTGAGTATTTAAAGTCAGGTTCCATGAATTTCTAAAGTAGTAACTTGTTTATTTTGATTACGTAATCACTAATTTGTGATCTTATATTGCATTTTAGTTTTCAATATTCGATTAGGAAATTCAAACATATCTATGGAACTGTATTCAAATATATGTCTGCTTATGCTCTACTCCTTCTATTCAACCAGCTTTGTACTGGAGTTTGCCTTTTGAAACCCGAACTTCCAAATCATTTTCATCCTTATAGCACTTGATTACGTAATCAATGAATGTTATATTACGTAATCAATGACTGCTATATTACGGAATCAAGTATATATCTAGCTGAAACGACTCCGAATCCACAGAAACTGCTTTCGGTGAAGAAAGTGCATCGTAAGTTCCGTAGTTACGTAGTCAGCTCCACTAACCCAGCTTTATATTCCGAAGTAATTCCTCATGACTTTATCTGATTACGTAATCAATGAATTACATATTAAATAGATTACATAATCATCCATACAATCAAGTACATTACAGCAATTACATAAATCTCACCAATCACACAACAATAATCAAAGATCACCAGTGAAGAATAGTATTATAAGATTTGGTATTAGGATTAAAAGGTTAAAAAAAAAGAAAAATAAAATAGTACAGAAAAGTCTACCAGTAATGATAGTTTAGGAATAGTATAGGGAAATATTCATTATTAGAAAATACAAAAGTAAGAGTTGTATGATAGTTTAAAAGTATAAGAAAGATAAGAAAGTATAAAAGTATACCAGTATATGAAAGTATACCAGTATAAGAGTAGTATGATGGTAAACCTTTCCAATATAATAATCGTATAAAAATGTATGTCAATATAAGAATTATATAATTGTATAAGCATATAATTCGATTAATAGAAGTATAGTAGAAGAATAATCGAAGATTGTGAAAGGGGAATAGTTCAAAAAATGTATAGATTAAGAAAATACACTTAATAATACTATACCAGATTAGTGTGATTATATAAGAATATGTATAGAATATAAGAATATAATACAGAATATAGTATAGAATATAGTATAGAATATAGTATAGAATATAATAGTATATAAATCATAAAAAATATAGTAATAGCATAACAATAAATTCTTAAAATAGTGTGAATAAGTATTCTAGTAATATAATAGTATAATAGTAGCGAAAGAATACTTTAATAAGATAGGAATAGTATAAGAAAAATAATTTAAGATTACGTAATAGTATAAGAAAGTATACCAGGATAAGATACGAAAATATATATAATAGTAGATAGTAGATAGTAGATAGTGATAATATATAGTATATAGTATATAGTGTATAGTATATAGTATATAGTATATAGTGTATAGTATATAGTGTATAGTATATAGTGTATAGTATATAGTGTATAGTATATAGTGTATAGTATATTGTATATGTATATAGTGTATAGTATATTGTATATGTATATAGTATAATGGAAAAAAAACATGAGAACCTATAAAAATATAAGACTAGTATGATAAATAGTAGGTATTAGTATAATAGTATAAGAAAGTATGATAATTCAAGTATTATAATATAAGAAAGCCATAGTTAATTATCTATTGTTGTAATTTAAAGGAATACACCAAAATATTCAAATAAGTGGACAAAAAATTCAAATATATATCAATGGATTTTGGATATTTTGGATATTATATAAATTTGGATACTTCAATATGGATATATGGATATATGGATATATGGATATATGAATATATGGATATATGAATATATGGATATATGAACATATGAATATATATGGGTAAATGAGGACTGAATTCATAAATAGGATTGAAATTTTCTCCTCTACAATTATTTCTTCATTATCATTCTATGCTTTTTGGTTCCCTCAATCCTGGAACCAATCTCAACTATTTCATTATTTACTGCTTCCACTAATCGTAATCTTCATCGAATGCTTCTCTCCTTCATCGTATCATTTGCTTCATGCTCTGCTTCTTAGCCCTCGGTTCCCTCGGTTCCCTCGGAACATCGACTAAGAACACTTTGCATCTTTGGCCCTCGGTCCCTAGGAACCTCGACTGCTTCTTCTCAGCCCTCGGAGGTTCGCCTAGAAACGTCGACAACTTCTTCTCAGCTCCTCGATTCCCTCGGAGCTTCGGCTAGAAACCTCAACTGCTTCTTCTCAGCTCCTCGGTTCCCTCGGAGCTTCGGCTAGAAACCTCAACTGCTTCTTCTCAGCTCCTCGGTTCCCTCGGAGCTTCATTTAAGCTCACTCAAAAACGTCACATAATACTTCCGGAACGTCTTAACATCCGCCTCAACCAACTTCTGACCAAAATCCTGTGCCATATCCTGCGGAAGTCCCATTTTCACCAAATACCCCACCAAGAACCCCACAAATTCCTGTTGCTTCAGACATCCTTGATACGTCTTCAAAAGCTGCGAGAGTTCCTGAGCAAGATTCCGATACTGAGCATCCTTTAAATCAAACCCTTGATGCTGGAAAGGCATCTCAAAACATAATTTCACCGTATTTTCCATGAGAAAATCGTCGATACCTTCCACAGGAGCCACCGTGGAGGCAAATTTATCCGAGGAATCATTAAGCTTGCCTCCATTGCATCCTAGCATCGTCACCACATTGCCAAATTGTACCATTGCCGTCTTGGCCGTTGTAGTATCCTTGAGATCTGATGCATACCGGATGATCCCGGCCATCACTTGTGGAAAAACTGCTTTGTTGGATTCGGTAAGGAGCAATGAAAATTGGTTGTTAAGTACCACAATACTGACAAAATTAAGCAATGCCCGTTTCAACTGGTACTTTTCCCGCTCCACATGGGGGTCGTCATCATTCCCACCATTATCTCCTTCTTCACCTAAAACTTCAAATACCTTCTTCACCATCGGCGTCACCACATCATTGAGCAACTGAAACATGTTGTCGTTATTGCGGAACTGATGTACAAGTTGTCCAACAAACCCAACAAAGTCTCCAAGCTCGCTCATCTTCAATTTTGGTGCAGCCAAGATCACAGAAACAAGCTTGCTGAGCTGTCCACTACCCTGCATGTCCAATATAGGGATCATTCGAGCAAAGGCAAACCGAGAAGCGTCTCTGACGGCTTCAAATTTGTTGAAACTCTCCAAAGTGATCAAAACAACTTGTGCTGCATTTCCCACTTTTCCCACCACCACAGGATCATCTTTGGCGCTAGTAGACTTTCCTGGCGCTTGAACGTCCAAGCCTTTAATAACCGATGCCATTGCCAAAAGGAGATGATTTGCCTGGAGTGAAATAAGCGGATTCACATCACGATCTTCCCGTGAGATACATTCCTCCAAATTGCTGAAAAGAGGCGCAAAAACCACATCCACACATTTGGCCATGGTCTCAGGAGATTGCGCCATTCCCACAAGTATACCAAGAGCCTCGAAAAGGTAGAGCTGGCTGGAGAAATTGCCATTCTCAACCACATCATCATCCTCGTCACGTGATGGGAGTTCTGCTTTCACTGCAAGCAAGGGCAGGAATTTCATGAGAAGCTCTTCCAAGAAGAACTCGCCAAGTTTGGGTTTGGTAGCGTTGACGAACCGGAAAAACAAGTACCATACTCGCAACCGGACACTTTCCACCGGGTTGAACAAGCCAGCCTCGGAGAATGTGCCCAAGATCTTCACCACAAGCTCGTCCATGGATGAGGCGGTGGTATTGTTGAAATTTTTCGTGCTGAAATGGCGGATGATGAGCTCGAAAAATGCTAGCTGGTTTTTGGGATGGGTGATCACGGAGAAGTTATTGATCACCTTCACGAGGAAATCCTGGACTGCCTGGTACGGTTTCGACGTGAGGATTTCGTTTTTGGGGAAATTGACTAGGTTGTTCTTCAACGAATCGCCAAAGTTGCTCAATTCATACAATCCCAACTCAATAGACGGCCAATCGTCGGCAGAAGCACCGAAAATCGCCAGTTCGATGACCACAGGCATTGCCTCAAGGTACATTTGCGGACACAAAATGGCCAAAGTATCCTGGAAGGTCTTCAATTTCTGGCGAACGTCGACGAACTGGTCATCGTCATCGTCGAAACCGTCAGAATCGGCGTCGTACTTCATTTTCATCACCACCTTGTTAAGAAGCGTAGAAAGCAAATCCACAGAGTTCAAGAGCGGGAGTCGTTTGGCGAGAAGAAGGTACGCCTGGATGAAAGGGAACACCTGCTGGGAAACATCGTCGTAGTCATGTGACAAGAATTGAAGAATCATGGGCCATAACTTGATGAAGTAGGCGTTTATTATGTTGACCAAGTCTGCGTTATTCTCCAAGACGATGGCAAGCTCCACGCCGATTTGGTTAGCCAATTTGGCCAAATTCTCAAAGTAATCCACATCTTCGTCGGCAGTTGCAGGAGCAGACTCAAAGATAGCAGCGAAATCGAGCAAGTCAATGAGCTCCAATTTGTTGGCGGGCTTCATTTTCTTGGAGATGATCTCCATAAGAGCCAAACACGCGTGTGTACGTAACTCCACCAGGTTCAAGAAGCCGTAAATCACAGGAATAAAGCCATTTTGAATGAAAATACCTATATCCATCCAGTCCACGTATGCACCAACCACTTTCAACGCGTTATCCAACACAGTGGGTTCCTTTAGCGTGACCAAGATGTTTTTCCAGCTTTCTACAAGCTGGGGCATGTCTCTTTCACGGATCAAGTCCTTGAGCACGGTGGCACGGTCTGTGGCGTCCTTAGACCGGGCGATTAATTTGTCTCCGATATTGTAGTGAACAGAAATGAGGATTCGGAGGTAGTAGTCTATGCTGACAAGATTAGACGAGTTGGTAAGCAACAACAATGTACGCAAGAAGTCTGTATTGATATTAGGGTAAACAAGACAGAAGACGCGGGCGAACACGTCACTAAGCTTATTTTTCAAGTAAGCTTGGTCGTGGTGGTTTTCTGATATCATTGTGTTGAGGAATTTGAACAAGTTGCCGTTTAACGCGTATAAGTGATCTTCACCGAGTACTTCAGCATTTTCATCAATCACTTGATAAGCAAAGAACTTAAGGCCCTCATTAAGAGCGATTCCCTTGACGGGATCGTTGAATAGGAGATCACAACATGTTTGGTATCCTTCATGGGAAGATTTAACCTGATTGATGAATTGGAATGCTTGATTTTTTAAGTTTGGGTCTGCAGTGCCACTAAGGGCGATGTCAACAGCTTGTTGGATTTGCTGGTCCATATGTTGTACTATGCTAAAGGGGAAGGGAGAACCTGATGGATTGGGTGTATTTTGTACCAATTTATCCACAGATGCTATATTAAAGGAATGTGGCAAAGAAAAAAGGAAAAAAGTGAAATAGATAATAAAATTGATATAATGACTTAAAGAAAAAGTAGGCCAATTTGCTAGAATGGGAACAATCGGCCGATGATATGGATGATTCTTTTGGATTGGAATAGGAAAAAGCCAGGTTTTTCTATGGCAAAAAATGCAAAAACAGTGATGCTCCAATCCAAGACTTTTTTTTTTTTCTGTCCTTTTTTTTTTTCGTGAGTACAAACGAAAAAAAATTCATCTTTATACGTCACGTGACCCATCCACATTCCTGATTCGTCTCTATAATTGCCATATTAAGTGATTTGGCGGATCTGTATACGGAAAGCACCCAACTTAACCTGCCAAAGCAACCCCCAAGCACCTCCTAGTCAATATTGTGCCAGATCATCTCCTTCCACTTTGGGCCTATTCAGGTAAATGCGCACGTGAGCCATCGGAGTTGGCGATGTCCAGGTGCACGGGTGTGAGTAGTGATTGTAATGTGCAGGGTGTCTGGTGGAGGGGTGTCTGGTGCACGGGTGTGAGTATTGGCTGTAGAGATGCACGGGTGCGCATCTGGTGTACAGGTGTACTGTCTGGTGTACAGATGTACTGTCCGGTGTACAGGTGTTCATAATGCAGGGAGCAGCAGATAGGGGAATGGGGCGCGTCAATAGCGCCCTTCAATTATTTCACCATGTCGTTTATTATATGACAATTTCACCATCAGTTTCATAATGCAAAGCACCAGCAAGTGTAAGGCGATATTTCACAATAATGGTTCAACAAAATAAAAAAAGTAATGTAAACAAAGGGTCGGTGAAACTTTTTTAAGCAAACCCTGTGACGTTTGATTTTGCAAGGGTACCGAGGGTTCATTGAAGGGTGTAGTTAGCAAAAATAACCGTTTTTATGGCGTGAGAAAATGGGTTGGGAATTTTTTTGTTTTGTTTCATCATTTTCTCTCCTATGGATCTCCTATAATATGTTTTTTATGAATTGCGCAAGGGAATTTCGTAAAGAACGCAGTTTGATTTGTGTAGATTAAAAAATTGATGGTGGCCGCAAAAAGGGATCTTCGTAATACTTAATTATTTTGATTATCACGTATATAATGATTTTTTTCTTTTCTTGTGAGATGTACTCACTCTGATGTACTCACCATGATGAGATGATGCTAGTAACATGATATTATTTCAGTAATGATGGGTGCATTTGATCCGGTGGAATTATCCGCATTGTCTGACACTGGCAATAAAAAAAATAAAAAACAACCGCACGGCAGAGAGTATAATATTTTTACTTGATTATTGCCTGTTTTTCTATTATACTGGATTGGTTCTTGCTCTCAATCGCGCATACAGTTATATTTCCGAGAGCCGTTTCGACTCTTTTGAGATTCTAGACAAGAGTTGTTCCGATGATTCGCACCGCCAATGTGCGATCTTTTTTACGGCTTTGCCTCAAAAAGAAAAATGTAAGAAAAAGAAACGATTCGGAAATAACCCTTCTTTGGTTCAATATACCCGGCATCTTCAGACGATCTTCGGATAAACTGTTCTTCTGCATGAGATCCTATTTTTTTTTTTTTTCTTTTTACCTTTCATTGTTATAAAAAATTAGCCGCGTTGGACTGCCTAAAAATGGATTTCGTCTGGACTTCCTAATTTGCTCTATCTCAAAGTAAATCTAGCGGCGCGAGTCTAACTTCTGGAACAAGGTGCCGACATTATGCGCAGATCAAAATCAAAGCCACAAAAAAAAAAAAAAAAAAAAAAAAAAAAAAAAAAAAAAAAAAAAAAAAAAAAAAAAAAAAATAACAGAATGTGAGCAAAAGCAAAACTCACAACAAATTTACAGCAAAATGTAACACCCCATAAAATAATCCGGGCAAAAAATGCAACAATAAAAAATCAAAATTAAATAAATTCTCAGTAGAATAGCCCCTCCAGCCTTGGCTCACCCGGGAATAAATCGAATGATTCTCATAAATAGCCAGCATGAAACAGAACGACATACTGGATTGAAAAATCTTGGCAAAAGGGACTTGTGGTTTTGATGTGCCAATAAGGGGCCATGTGCAAATAAAAAAAAACAAATACATAATTTTTTGTGCATATTGCAGATCAAACGTTGTCGCTTGCACGGTGGCGAGAAGTTTAAGCGGAAACGTCTATGCAGACTGTCAACAATTTTTTTAATGTATAATAACGATCTAGTCTTGCTTTTTCTTCTTTAGTGCAGGGCATAGGAAATAATTTGCCCCCTGCGGTGCGCTATGCTGACGTATAATGTATCATGTATTGCGAATTTTTTTTCTGCACCCTTTTATCCGCGGAAACTCTGTTCTTGAGATATTGCATCATGTGTGTTTTTTCTAAAATTCACTTAGTTAAATCAGTTTACCGTATAATTGACCTTCTTGATATCATCATATGCTTACCTTGAGCCAAGAATTTATTTCTTTTGTAAAGAAGTCTTTTCTTTTGATCCTTCTTTTCATATCATTTTTTTTAAATTTCTTTTTTCCGTTTCTTCTCACCTGAGAAGAACGCTGCACCTTCCCCGATGCAGATCCTTCGCCGTTACAGGCTCAAGAAACCTACATCATGTCCTTTTTTTAATGAATATTTATGAATTCTTGATAATCGTCTATATCGAAAAAAAAAAAAGCAAAATATATAAAAGAAGAATAAAGATAAACAGAAACGCAAGGACCGAGAAGTATCGTCAGTCGGGAAAATAACCGTAGAATAAGCCGCACCAAACAACTCACTTTTTTGTTTTTCGTTCTCATCAAAACGCCCTATAGTGCGCGCTAGACACGCACTAGAGAAGCCACGGCGACAGCACCAACGTGCGAACCCTGACAACGGGCGCATATGTGACTTTTAAAAAAGATCAATGAAATGCTCATGTCAGTTATGCGTCGAACATGCGCCGGACGGTCATGAGGATTGTATACCTGTCAGTTTTTAATAGGCGTTGCCGAGCGTTTAACGCATTTATGCGGCTTCTGCAAACCTCCTTCTTGATTTCCCGAAACACCCAACATGGCCCTGTGTATTCTGAAGTATCCAGTAGCCAACCGCTGCAGGGAGTCTCCTTTTTATTTTCTTTTTCTTTTTCTTTCCTGCTGGTCTTGTTAATCAAGAACCGCGTACTTACGCAAACCTTCAGGAATTGCCTCGTACAAATTCTTCTCCTGCAACCATTTCTTAGAGAAAATACGGTCACTGTATTTGTGAGCAGTATCGCAAAGAACAGTCACCACATTAGAACCCTCAGGCAATGTTTGAGCCACCTCCATTGCTGCAACAACGTTTAAAGCGGAAGTTCCACCAACGTAGAGTCCTTCTTCATCAAGCAACTGATACAACATGGAGATCAGCTTCTCGTCAGAAATCTTCAAAGCATCGTCAATCAAGTCAATGTCCTGGCCCAAGTTATTGGTAACACGGCCTTGACCAATTCCTTCAGTAAAAGAAGATCCACCACGAACAATGTCCTTGCCACCACTCTTAATATAAGAGTACAACACAGATCCAGGAGGATCAGCCAATACACATTTAACGCTCAGATCCATCAGCTTAAGGTAACGAGTAACACCGGCAAATGTACCGCCAGTACCAGTAGAACAGGTCCATCCGTGGACTTTCCCATCGAGCTGAGCCCAGATTTCAGGGCCTGTGGTATCAATGTGAGCCTGACGATTGGCGATATTGTCGAATTGGTTGGTCCAGACGGCATTTTCAAGGCTTTCGGCGTGTCTTTTGGCCTGGTGGTTGTAATTTTGTGGGTTATCGTAAGCCACAGCAGGAACAGGATAAACCTCGGCACCAAGAAGACGTAAAGTTTCAATCTTGTTTTGAGATTGAGTGTTGGGCATGTAAATGACACATTTGTACCCTCTCAGACGACACACGTGAGCCAATCCAATACCCGTATTACCGGCGGTTCCTTCAACAACGGTTCCTCCAGGTTGAATAAGACCCTTCAGTTCGGCATCATCAAGGATGGATTTGGCTGCTCTATCTTTGATTGATCCGCCAGGGTTTAATTGTTCCGCCTTGGCGTAGACATTTCTATTGATGGCGGCGGAAATTTTGGGCAATTTGATCAATGGAGTATTTCCGATAGCATCGGAAAAACCAGAAGCAACAAGAGGGATAAATGGCGGCTTGAAGGCGCCAGGGTTCGTAGTGATGCTGAGGTTACGGGCGGCAACACGCCATGCTGTTGGACGACAGAACATTGTGGTTGGTGATAATTGGCGAGATTATGGAAAAGCATGTGCATGGCGGCATGTGCAAGAAAGCATGTGCGAAGCACGTGCTTCTTCTACAAATAACACGTGCTTTGAATCCAATGCCTCTAAAATATGTTCTTAGTCACGTGCCTGTTCGCTCAACGATCTGCGTTGCTGTGATGACCGCTGCAACGGCGGCAAAGTTACGGAGACCGTAAATGGCTCGGATCATGGGGTAGACGGGAGTCTATAGGGTAATGTGGCTATGTCAGATTGTAGATGATGATCCGAAATGATTTATATTTTCCGGGGGATGTAAATTATCCGGAATTGTTGAAGAATTTTCGAGGGTCCTTTCAGGAAGGTCACGTGAGGAGTTGAAACCTGGGATCAAGACTACGTACTATTTCATTTGAATACACTTTTCATTTTGATTTTTCGGATATGAGAACAGAAAATATGCATTGATAGCATAGAAGAAGATCCAGTAGT
Source organism: Osmozyma tolerans (assembly GCA_030582955.1). Classification (NCBI taxonomy): domain Eukaryota; kingdom Fungi; phylum Ascomycota; class Pichiomycetes; order Serinales; family Metschnikowiaceae; genus Osmozyma; species Osmozyma tolerans. The sequence continues at coordinate 60,258 of JAJMHH010000065.1, forward strand.
TGTCGATGCGTTTTGGATGATAAATTTCTTTTTAGCACGTTTCTTTTTTTCATGGATAGCATTAACGCTGTACTTAAAAGCTGCAAAGAGAAAAACATGAGCAAATTGGATGTTTCACTGTGAGAGAAGGAAACATAGTCACAAAAAGAAAAGAGAAAATAACGGCGGGGTAATAAAGAGATTTATTGAAAATGTTGAGTTTTGTTCTTTTTGATTTTGTTATTTCTTCTTTTTTTAATGTTTATAAGAATAATGTAAATTATGTACAGAACAAAATATTAGTGGTTGCGATGATATTTTTTATTATGGTTTCACTAGCCACAAAGGGTCTTAGTGAAAGCATGTTCGCAACCATGATCTGGAGGCTTATATCTGATTTTCATTTCGTCTCTTTTCTTTTTTTTTTTTTTTTTTTTTTTTTTTTTTTTTTTTTTTTTT
>JAJMHH010000066.1:0-13760 GCA_030582955.1 Osmozyma tolerans
AGATGAATATAGATGAATATAGATGAATATAGATGAATATAGATGAATATAGATGAATATAGATGAATATAGATGAATATAGATGAATATAGATGAATATAGATGAATATAGATGAATATAGATGAATATAGATGAATATAGATGAATATAGATGAATATAGATGAATATAGATGAATATAGATGAATATAGATGAATAGATGAATATAGAATTTCTTAGACTTAATTATTTCAATAGTAATTTGAACTTTAAAGTTAGCCTTATAAATATTTTAGTATTTATCCAAGGTTATATTATAATCATTATTCATATAATAAATAATAAACAGATGTATATACATAATAGGATATTTGACCTGAGATATATGGCTTTGTAAAGGGGCCCCATTAATATATATAGATATATTTATTTGTTAGCTTTATAATATAATAGATATAAAATGGATATGAACAGGGTATTAGTGTTAAGTTTGAGCATATATATATAATTAATATTTATGAGTTTTATCATAAAATATATAAAATATACAATTTTATCGAAAAGTATATTTGAATCAATTACTAGAATAATATTAAAATCAATAATTGGATGATATTTAAGATAATGGATTTTTAAAAGCATTCTTAAAGAGAATTCTATATATTTTCATCTATTTTAATAACAATAGAATGAATATAGACTTTAGAAACATCCAAGACTGTAGAATGAATATATATGATTCTATACTATTAAAAAGTTATATCAGTTTATACAGGAATGAATACAATGAAGTTAATGTCAAACTTCTAGTTTTCAAGCAACTTCTGAATTCAAAGATTATATCGTCGAGTCCCATAAACTTTTCCAGTATTAAAATTTGGTTCAAATTACATGTTATCTTTGAGCAGTTGACATCATAATACCATCCTCTATCTAATTGATATTTATGCTAAAAACGATATTCGCTTTCTACAACATTACACTATTGATATTTGGTATTGTTTATTTGATTAAGTAATACTAGATCCATAATCTTATTGGATAGAATGTTAGCGATGATTATAATTTATCTCCATTGTGGTTTCAATTTGGTTCCAAGGTTACTTTGATTCTCACTATTCTCACTATATTCATACTATACTCTTACCTAAAATAAACTTGTTAAATTATATATTTTCTTATCATATTCGTTTTTGCTTTACTTCATTTATATCTTATCTTCTCACTCTACTTATTATTATAGTATTGTAGTATTGTATTATTGTAGTATGTAGTATTGTATTATTGTAGTATGTAGTATACAATATAATACCATTACAAGAGACCCATGATAGATTACAGAATACCTTGGCCGCACAACAAATATTACTATATTATTATAATACTGAATTATTACTACAGTAGTGTTCATTATATAATGATATAAATAGCTGATAATATCTCTAGTACCATCTATGAGTATCTATTAGTATCTATTAGTATCTATTAGTATCTATTAGTATCTATTAGTATCTATTAGTATCTATTAGTATCTATTAGTATCTATTAGTATAATAATTATATTAACAAATATTTGAACATTTTCTATATAAACTTTTCGAATAACTAGTAATGTCCATATTGTATTCATGAAAATTATGAAGATTCCTATATAAAGTAAATACTTCTGTTTGAATTCTGCATCAAATAAGGAAACAATTATCAATATTACTCATTTCTAAGGATAATTCTACTTCCATCTTTTCTAAGTCACATATATAAACACAAGAAATGATATGTATATAAATATAATAGAAGTATAAATACATCTATATGTTCATAGCTATCTACTTCTCTGAGTTAAACTTATCAGAAAGTACTATTGAAATCTTATAATAATAACATTATATCTTGATATATAAAAATGAATATATAATATTATGCTTTTTATATAATTTTAAAAATAAACCAACATTCCCGTTTTGCATTGATACATATTATACCTTAGAAATAGATATACCACGTCTTGAATGATATATTTATCTTTTCCTAGAAGTGTATCCAATAATATCAAAAAAGTATATAACTAAAAATAAATAAAAAGCAATATATTAACATAAATCAGTATATATCATTAAAGTGACATTTCCTCTTATTATGTAAAGAACGTAATTAGCATAATTAAAGAATATTCTATCCTAAAAGAAAAAGGTAATAACAATTTAATAGATATATCCTAAAATTCTATATTGATTCCTGATAGTAGTATTCACAAAATTGTTCTTTAATTATTGATCCAATATAGTCAATATTTTATCATAACCATTTATGTACTTATAATAATCCAAAGTAATACCTAGTATATAAATTAATCACAGATCTTCTTTGTAAAGTATTCTTAACCAGGATCGAAATATCTATGGTAATATCTATGGAAATATCTATGGAAATATCTATGGAAATATCTATGGAAATATCTATGGTAATAAAAGGTACTATCAGGAATCAAATTATAACATATATTGATAATCCTGATTTCATTTAAATTATTGCAACTTCACTTAGACATTTATATAAATTATATCCTTATATATTTATATAATACTTATAAGAGAATATTTATATTAATCATGGATATATACTTCATTGTAAAAAGTATTGCATAAGTAACATAAATTTGAAAGAAATATTAATTAGATACAATTTAGCATCGATGATATTAACTATTTTAGACAAATTATCAACCATCATTATCATACCTGTTGGTATAGTCACATGATCTATTTAACATTTATGTATAATGTATAATAATTGGGTCATTAATAATGAGTAACTATAATTTAATTATCCATATTTCTTTTTCTAAAGTTAATATTGCTCACGGTATTTTGCAACTATTCTAGTACTCCATATTAAGATAATTCAACAGACTGGACTACCTGAATCAAAATTACTGAGCATCCTGAAGGCATACCTCTGCTACTGCTTACATAATCAATATCCCAATCTTACGTAATCAATAGCCAAATCTTACGTAATCCAGTACATACCGTCATGCAATACTTACGCCGCCTCGAGAAGCGTATACCAATTGAGGTTATTCCCGGCCAACTGAAGCCGTTTGTCCGCCACAGTAGAGGTGCTTCCAAGCAAATCTTCCTGAATCTTCCACCCGACTCTCTCAGCACAAACACGTGCACCGTCAAGATTGGCTGCAGTGGGTCCGATTTTCAAAGATGCATTCTTCCCCACCATAAAGAGGGGCACATCAGCACTCCATTGCAAATCGTCCAAGAGACAAGGAAACCCTCCCACACTGTCAATGGGGTATTCTTTCATCATGTCCTGCATGAATCCAAGGCTGGCCAAGTCTGCCTGGATACCTGTAGCGCAGCAGATATAGTCGGCCTTCACTGTTGTCTCCTCTAGTGGTGCCCCACTTTCATCTTCTCCACTATGGATCCCACCTTTTGCCCCACTTTTTGCCCCGCATAAACGCACCTCCCACTGCATGGACCCCGCGTCCCAATCAGCGTGCTCCAATGTGGTGTAGCGGCGCAACGTCAACCTTCCGGCTGCCTGGTGCTTATTCAACTTATGGTGGTACTCTGGGTTGATCAGGCCGCCCTCACGTGCCTCATGGATCAATTGGGCTCTTTCTTCGTCGGTATCGAGCATGTAAAATGCTGATTTTTTGACGTTTTTATACTTGGTGACCCAGTCCAAGTGGAAATCAAAGTGCTTGATCTTGACTGGACCCCGCATCAAGAGCGTCACCTGGATCCCCATAGTACACGCCACATGAGCCAACTGAGCTGAGCAGAGACCCCCTCCGACAACGACTAAGTGGGGTTTTACCCCGCGCCCCACTTTCTCCACCATTCGAGGGTGCGGAAACGCCACTGCCCCGCTGAAAATGTCGGTCGTGTGACAAGACCGCTCCAACAGCGGCTCAACATGACTTAGTCCTTTGATCGGGTAGTTTCGCCGACCACGATGGCCCAGTGCCACCACACAGGCCCGTGCACCGTAAACCTGGCCCGACAGCGTCTCCACCACCATACCCCGCTCTACGCAACCCCACTCCACGACAAACATGTCGCGGTACCGGATCGCCACCACCTCGTCCTTCCGAACGCTCCCGGCTAGATCGTACCTATCGATGATATCCTGGCAGAAGTCCCGGAAAAAGTTGGTCGATGGCCGGTAGTAGTCTTTCCAATCACGCATGTTCACGTCAACAATGCCGGACCGATCGTGGTGATGTGGCTGCCCCGCTTTGTTATCTCCGACATTCTCCGGCGCTGGTTGTCGTGCACTTTTTTTCTTCTTCTTCATTGTCCGCTTCATCTGGTGCTTCAGGTACTCCTTCCCAACGACGTTTGCAATCTCCATAAGCTCTTTTTCCCGATGGTGTTGGTGTGCATATGTGACCATTCCGTCCACATTGACCGGGTCCGGATGGAAGAACATAGGCAGACGGAGATAAGGAATCTGGCACAGTCGGAATTGCAGGTCCCACCCACCAAGAAAAGTATCTGCTAAAGCATCCAAAACGACAATATTCTTGCTGGTAAGTTTGCTGGGCAGAACGTAGGAAGACTTTTTTCCCATTCCCTTATGGAAAGTGCTGACTCTATTACCCCGCTCCTTGAGCCAGTGGAATCGCTGGTGCTCGTCTTCTGTGTAAATCAGCCCAGGAGCATCTTCACAAAGTCTGGATGCAACGGCCAATCCGCACGTGCCGCCGCCAACAATCACCACCTCGAAGAAGTTTTCCGCTGGAATATCAATGCATTTCTCGCTCATTATCACAAATTAGTGGCGCTTTCGCCGCCGATAGTGCCGCTTTTGCCAACTTATATCTTTTTTGCACCCACTCCTGCATATACCCAGGGCCACAAAGGTTGTTATAACCACACCGGTTGCTTACTGAAGCCTCCCGGGGCACATACGACCATATATTCCTGTGCTACTTAAACTGACTTACTGGCCCAAAAAGCCCTCAATGATCGCCAAAAGTCCCACGGCGCCCGGGTCGGGAACTCCTCCTTGGAACTCCTCCTCGCTTACGTAAGTGGCACGTCCAAACTTAGCTTGCAAGCTGGCCGTCTTGTCGCAAGACTTATTGGCCTCGCTAACGGCCTGACCAACATCTCCAGTGGAAACAAGTGTATCAACAAATGGCTGCAAAGTGTCCACCAACGTGCGGCCGCCTTTTCTTGCTTTGGTATATTTGAACAATCCGGCATATAACGCCTGTTCCAATGCCTTGGCCACAGAGGCGGTGTCCACAGTCTTCAACTCCTGCAAGTTCTTGACGAAACTAGTCAAGAAAATAGCGTAGATTCCGCCAGAAGTGCCGCCCATTTTGTCCTCGACAATCTCCGTGATGGCACTGACGGTGGCCACTGGATCGTCCAAGTTCTGCTGGAATTGAGAATCCTTCTCCAAAGCACGGAGAATGCCCTCAGCACCGGCCTTCAACGTCTCACCACAGTCACCGTCACCAACTTGAGTATCGTATTTGGTGATCACGGGCTCTTGCTCAATCAACTTCTCCATGGCACGCTTCAAGTTGCGGCCAAAAGTGGCACCGTCCACGCGGATATCCGATTTGGGCACCAGAGCATTGGCCTCGGGCGACTCAACATCCTCCTGTTTCTGACTCCATGTTCCTGCAGAGTACACCTTTGGTTTCCATCCTGGGGCGTCTGTGTGGGTGTCCAAGAACTTCAACACGTCGTCTTTGGTGTATTTATCCGTGGCCACCTTGTTCAAGTTCATCAAGGTGATAGAGAAGCCTGGACTGTTCAACGATGTAACGAAATCAGAGATGTAGACACGAGCAGGACGCTTTTTCAAAGGCACCCGTGCCAAAGCATAATGGGCCAAAGTGTACAATTCCAACGAAGACGTTCCGCCGATATTGTTGATGAGCATCACGTAATCGTCGTTGTCGTCGAAATCCACGTAGTGACGCTCCTTATCGCTCTTGTCCAACAACTTCTTGTACATGGTGTCCACCAACTGTGGAGCGTTAGGAATTGGAGACATTTTCTCGCCGGGCTCATTATGGATACCAAGTCCCAATTCCGCCGTGTTGGCTCCAGTGACCTCTTCCTCACTGCCGTCGGTTTCCTTGCCCGGAACAGTAGTACGGTCTAAGGAAGCACCCATAGTCACGAGACTATCGTTGACAGCACGGCCCAACTCCGCCAACTGCTCAAGCGGAGCATCAAAGTCAGCGGCGCTGGCAGCTCCCAACACCTTATGGACAATGGCGGTTCCGGCAATACCACGACGACCCACCATTTCGTTCTGTGTTCTGCCCACGGCAACATCGTCAGAAACAGCCACCAACTCCACCTTGTAGCCGTCTCTCTTAGCACGCTCCACCACAAGTCCGAAGTGCAAAACATCACCGGTGTAGTTTTTGACCACGCAAATGGCTCCCTTCTCCTTGCTGGCCACCTTCTTCACAGCAGACATGATCTGTTTGGTATTTGGGGAGGCGAAAATGGCGCCAGCCACGGCGGCATCAAGAAGGTTATCACCGACGTAACCGGCATGGAGAGGTTCGTGACCAGAACCACCTCCACTGATGATGGCGACTTTTTTGGTGGCGTTGGTGGGGTTGAAAACAACCTTTTCCGAGGGAATCAATCTAACTTCGGGGTTAGACGCCACTAGCCCGCGGAGAGAGTTGAGGACGAGATCTTCATCTTTTGGGTAGTTCCAGTTTTTGCCGACCATAATGATATATTTGTTTCTTTTCTTGTTGAAGCTGTAGCTTGCAATTGGAAAAGAAGAATGTAGAAACCAAATCTGGAGGCGGTTTCACCGTGTGGGACGATTGGTACTACACACTAACGTTGCTGGCATGCGTGACGTAATTTGCCACACTGGATCAGGATTGTGCCCAAGTGATTTCCCAAAGGAGCTCCCAGGAGACGTGCCACACCGGGAGGGAACTGCCGGTGGCTTAGAATCTTCACTCTGGCTGATTTGGGGGTTTTTATGTAAACTTTTTACATTATAACCAGTTTTATCATTCGCTCACGTGACTTGCAGTGAACGGTTCAAACATGGGGGATCTGGTTATGTGCAGTGCGGGTGGTTTATTCCGAGCAATATGGAGGCGAAACACAGGAAGATTCTCTGAAAATGCTTTCTTTTTCCAGTTGTTAGTCGAAAACTGTCTGTGTCTCAGTTCGGAAACATAACTCCGAAGAGATAGCCATATATGCAGTGTGGCGCCCCCACGTTTAGTTAACGCATTCAGGTAGGTCACGTGGGAGACCGTTTTGGTTTGAATACCACCCGATGATAGGAGGGAGGTTTTTAGTAGAGGAGGTTTGAATGTGGGAATTTTTGTGATTTGTATGTCTTTTGTATTTGTGATTCAGAGATTTCTGGAAAAATTCCTATTTTGCTCTATATCTTATTTTTCCTTTCTATTGTTTTCAGAAGCTAACCTCATCTCGCGCTCACCTTCCGTTAACAAAATCTGGGGACAAGGCATTCCGTCCAAATGAAAAACCTAGTCACGTCGTAAACCACAAGATAACCCAAGAGGCCTCATGGAAAAGCGAAATCAACAGAAAACGTTTTTGGGATGTTTCACATGCCGATCTCGAAAGATACGATGTGACTTAAAAAGACCGTTTTGTCTCAATTGCAAGAAAGGTGGTCTCATCTGTGACGGTTACCATATTAAGCTCCGATGGCTGTTGCCAGTTGAATTCACACCTAATGGACGAAATCCCATTCAAAAGGCAGTCAAGTTCGAAAAAGACCACGGCGATAACCCCGAATCGGTGAGTTTTTTCCAACGGAGAAATGTCGCTTTTGTCAACTGGCAGAATTTCGACCCTTACGTGTTTTATGACCAAATGGACTCGGATTTGGCCGTTCTTAATACTTTCCTGCTGCCCTTGGAGACCGTGATGAAGGGACCGTTTGGGGTTTTCTCGAAAAACGAACGAAAACGGAAGAAATCTTCAGATACTGAGTCTCGGAAGAAACAAACACCCCACCAATCCTCCCCTCACAGATCCGTTCATTCGGGCCACGTCTCTCATTCGGGCCACGTCTCTCATTCTGGTTCACGTGACGCCTCCATGAATCCCAATACGCCAGATGCTGCTGGCAATTTTGGTTCTTCTGCTGCAGTGGGTCCTGTTGGAGCGTCAGACCTCTGGCTTTCCAACGAGTTAAAGGACCATGCCATGTTGACAGCTGCTGCTCTTAACGGAGACACGCAATTTCTTGATTTTGTCGATTCGTTCCCAATGACCAACTCGTTCCAGCCTGAGTCGTCCGATTTCCTCAATTTGGTGTTCCACCGCCACTCCACCTTCAGAGACGACATGGCGTACCCGGGAGCATTCAACACGTCAACAAGGAACCCAGAAAGTCTAGAAATCCAGTTGCACGCGTCCAACCCCAACAAACAGCACGAGGAGTCCGAATCAACCGATGTTGTGGAAGGAGACCACGGATCGTCCACACAAATGCCCCAGGATATCATGGCCATTGTGCAGTCACCTTTGGAGCCCCGGCTCGGTTTTGACATTTCCTTACCGAAAAACGGCGTCGGTCTACCGACGTCAGCGTTGCAGGTTCAGCCGTTGTGCCGGTATCTCTTGAACTATTACGTCACTCAGGTTGCTGATCTCATGACGGTTATTCCGCTAACGGAGAATCCATGGAAGACCATCTACTTCCCGCGGGCGTTGATGGCCATTGGAGAATTGAGTGCTTTGGGCAAGACGTCGGCAGCCAAAAACGCCCTTTTGAATGCGTTACTTGCCGTGGCGGCGTTCAATTTGCAGAGTAAATTTGCCAAGAACTCTGAGCCGATGAAATTCTATCTCAATTTGGGAATCCGCCTCCGAAACCAGGCGTCTTTATTCGTTCGGACGCTCCTTGGCTCCAAAACAGGCACTCAAAGTGATGTGGTGAGATGCGTGGCCACAGAAAAGTATAAGGACGTTCTTTGTGCGGTGATGTCGATGATTTCAGTGGATTTGGTGTGGGGAACAATGCAAGACACCAACTTCTACATCAAATGGTGTGAGAAGGTCATTTACACGAAAATGACCAATAAAAGGAAGCTTCTGTCAAAGGCGAGAATCATGCATCGTATCTTTAGCAGCTTGAAGCTTATCCAGGACTCCACCTGCTTGGATTATGCCAACATCAAGGAAGCTTATGACTTGGCGGATCAATTTGGCCCGGATGTACGGGTGAGATTTGAGGCGGATGCTGGTCATTCTGCCACTCTCAGTTGTTCCGGTGGTGATTCTGCCACGGGCAAAGGCAAAATTGACTATATTGTGGAGTCGCCAGGGATTTCATCACCAAGAATGTCCTCGCCGATGTTCGTGAACAAAAAACTTGTTAATACGAACAAAAATGACGCCAATTTTGCCACCGATGCTTTATATGGACTCCCAGACTCTCTAATTTCGTTATTTAGCGAAACTGTTGCTATGCTTCGGAAAAAAATATACCAGGCTCCGCAAAAATTGGGTTTAGAAGTTGGTGAATTGCTGGATAAGCTTAAAAGTTGGACTCTCGATTGGAAACTTTACGATGAAAGCGATTCGGGGAAACTGTTCTATACGTCGATGCATGAGGCCACCTATCACCATATCATGTCTTTTTACCACGCTCTTAACATTTATTTTGACCGGTTGATCCGAGAAAGACCTCCACAGGAACTTCAACAAGAGGTGTCCAAGACACTTGAGCATTTAAATCTGATTCAGGCGTTAATAGCAAAAGATGAAGCTCATATTATTCCTCTTTTCTGGCAAGGATTTATAGCTGGGTGTGAAGCCGTCACTAAGGAGCTTCAAATGGGGTTTAAGAAATGGGGTGCTGATATTGCCCAATATTTGGGTAGTTACTGGGGAGCCAGGCAGATTATGTTGGAGGTTTGGAGAAGAAAGAAAATGGGAGAAAAAAGGGATGATTGGGTTAGTGTTATTCAAGATTGGGAGATGAATTTGATGCTTGATTAAGGTATTACTAGATTAAGTGAATTGCTTATATATTGCTTTGATTGATCTAAATAAGTGATTTGCTAGATAAAGTGATTTAATATATAGTGATATACTAATATAATACCTAATATATAGTGATGATCTAATATACAGTGATTTAAAATATAGTGATTTACTAGAATAGTGATAATATATAGTGATAATATATAGTGATCATCTAATATATAGTGATTTACTAGAATAAAGTGATCTAAGCTATAGTGATTCACTAGGATAAAGTGATTTAATATATAGTGATTTTCTAATATGTAGTGATTTACTAATATATAGTGATCTAAGCTATAGCGATTAACCAGGATAAAGTGAACTAATATATAGTGATGATCTAATATATAGTGATATACTCATATATAGTGATCTAGAATAAGTGGTCTAATTTATAGTGATTTACTAATATGCAGTGATTTACTAGGATAAAGTGATCTTAGATATAGTGATCTAATATATAGTGATCTAATATATAGTGATCTAATATATAGTGATTTCCTAATATGCAGTGATTTAGTAGGATACAATAATTTATAAGTGATTTGGGATAAAGGTTGAAGTTGCAGTGAGACTAAAATATTGATATGAAGGTTTTCTTATGGATTTATGGAGGATTTTTTTCTCAGGATTGTAATTTGAGAAATTGGATATTAGGATTCTGCTGTTAGGATCTCAATTTGTCTAATTTAAGGATTGTGCTCATATAATTAATTTATGACCTCTGATTATAAGATTTCAATTCATTAATTTTGATTTTGCGATTCTGATTTTGGGACTTTTATCTTAACATTCTGAATTTCTGATTTTGAATTATAGATATTGAATTTATGATTTTGAATTTATGATGCTGAATTAATGATTTTGAACTATAAATTCTTATTTATTCTCATTTTAGGATTCTCACAAATTAAATTAGGAATTCTAATTTAAGGATGTTACTCTTAGCATTACTTAAGAATATTGAATTTAGAAATCTTCTCTTACAATTTACTTTAAGAATCCTGATTTTTGATTCCGCTAAGATTTTAATAAAACAATTCTGATCCCAGGATTCTGATTTTAGAATTCTGGTTTCAGAATTCTGAAGATTCTGATTTTAAAATTTGCTATTACGATTTTAGTTTAAGAATTTTGAATTAAAAATTCGCATTTTAGTGTTGACAATGTAGGATTCTGCTCATGGAATTCTGATTTTAGAGTTCTGATGTAAGAATATTATTGTAGATAATTTAGTTAAGGATTGTGAAATACGGATCTGAATAATGGGTTCTGGATTCTGGTCATGATATTAAAATTTTGATTTAAGAAAGGGGATCCTGCACTTAGATTTAAATCATTGTCTGATTATACCATCCTGAAAGGAATTGTATACTGTAATTATGTGCAGGGCAAGTTCAACTACAGAAATGGCTGCAAATGGCACATTTAGAAAAGACGCTTACATATTTGTATATTTTATGGATTATTTTTGAGATACATCCCTGCTATTCTTTCTTCATACAGAGAATCTCAATTTATTATATACTCAAATCCATCAATATCTATAGTTAATGAATATAACTACGAATTATATAAAGTTCGAATAAGTCTTATAGAGTTTTCTTCTTATGTTCACCCTCAAAATGTGATCTTCACTGCCCTTCCAAAATCCCGGGGTATAAATGTAATCAAAATCAAAGATTGCGTAATCATTGTAAAATGCATAATTACTCCAAGTTTATCTTTAGGCTGGAGCTAAAGCTTTTGTGGATACTATTAAAGTGAGTTTACAACAAAAAGGTGTTTTTTCTGTTCAATATATATATTTGTTTTATAATTTTTTTATAATACTTTCGTTCCTTTTCTGGTTTTGTTTTATAGCTTTAGCCTTTATTAATGCGTATTTTTACAACCATATAGTTTCTTCCAACTTTGGTTAATTTATGCTAGCATTCAATACCTGTTTATATACGCTGATTTTTGTTTTTAAGCTAATTCCTACTATTTTCCAATTCCATTAAGATATATTTCTTTAGTCAGTTAATCCTCAATAATACTTTCCTAGAGTCAAAGATCCTATATCACTAGAGTAAATCACGTGACTTTTAAACCATCATCACACTACAATTGTATGTCTATAAAGTCTGGACCGACTAGACAACTCTTCAACGTCTTCCTCCTCCCAACTTAAACAAATCAGCAATTAGGAAATGAAGTTCAAAATCACCTCCAAAAATACATCATTTAATCGCCACCTGCATATAACAAGATCATTGCCACGAGTTGGAGGTTTCCAGTACAAGGTTCTATATATGGACAATGTGTAGATTATTTGATATTAAGATGACAATACCAAGGTATTAAGATATTTCTTTCTATTTCAGAAATGAAGAAATTGTCATATTGATATCTATATAGTATTATACTGTATAACTTGTATATTACTATAGTACTATACTATATGGCTATTTACTACTAAATACTATATTACTATAGCACTATACGATAAGAAAAGTATAGCTTATACTGTATAAATATTTGGCACCATACTATTCAATTGTATACATTACTATACTCTATAGCTATATAATATATAGTATTATAAACTGACTATAGTACTATAGTATATAGTAATACTTAAAACTGTATATAGCAATATACTAAAATTATATAACTATGTAACTATATAACAAGTAGCACTATACTAGAAATAGCATTACACTATACTATATACCGTATACCATATACTTTATACCATATACTGTATACCATATACTATATAGTATGAACTGTATATTGAATATATCATAGTAGGTGGATTCATAATCGCATTTTTTGCACAAATTCCCCCGAAACTAGCAAAATCAAACACTATATACTCAAATAGTGGCAAAACTATGACTACAAACTAGACTACAATTAGAAAAAATAATACCACCTTTAGACAAAAACAATCAGGCAAACTACAATCAGACTAATACTCAAACATTCCAAGATCTCATAGTTGACGATATTAGCTGAAGTTAAGACTTTAACGATAAAATGTTATTGGTATTGTGTCCCTTACATTAAGAGAATTTGACAGCAGACGAAAATTCAATATTGGAACGGACTAGAACTTTTCAAAACATAGCCACTTTGATGGCTTAACTTTGGCGGAGGTTGCTATTCGGCTAAAATCCACGTGGAAACTCGAGTACATTCCACGAGAATTGCTACTATTAAGCCTCAAGGCGGGCCATTTCGTGAACGCGTAGCAAAAGTTGGGGTTTAACTATTGAAGCTTATTCAATGAGAATGTTTATTTGTCTATGGATCGGGGTTATATGCAGGAAACACAAACACCTCCTTCGATGGCTTAAGACACCATTCAGGCTGTGTAATGGAGATGCGGAGGAGTACTTTTGTGAATTAATAAATAGTGAATTATAACCAAAATCAGGAAGTAAAAATCATAATCAAAAAATTGAATGAAAACAAAGATATCGATAATCAAAAATCAAAAATCAAATATCTTAATTCAATCGCAAACTCCACTTCTGTTGCAAACGCGACATTTTCTAAGTATGGGCAGATGGCCGCGTTTCTATGGCGCCGTTTTTCGCACAAGTCTGGACTTTTTCATAGTGAGGCTTTCAACCTATATACACTCCTCATCATCGCCTCTATACATCACCTATATACAAAAAATCCTTTATATACAGAACTATTTACATTTTTCGTTTGTTTGTTTATTTTGCTTTCGCCCCACACCCTGCACT
>JAJMHH010000066.1:13860-29756 GCA_030582955.1 Osmozyma tolerans
GAAAATACTATAAGTATCCCTGACTCCCTGACCCTATCCCTTCTTTTTTTTTCCCTCATCATTCCAGATCTTTTTAAGTCTTTTAAAGTCTTCTACTTAACTCACTCATACACTCGCTCTTACAATGCAATACTTCATCTCTGCTATCGCTCTCGCCGCTACTGCTTTGGCCGCTGAGTCCGCTTCTGTTTCTGCTCCTGCCGCCGCCGCTGCTCCTGCTTCTGGCGCTTCTGACGCCTCCATCGAGGTCGCCACCGTCACTAACCATCACTCCACTGAGGTGACCATCACCTCGTGCTCCGACCATGAGTGCACCAAGACTAAACACCCAGTCAAGGAGACTGTCGTCACCACCACCATCGAGGGTGTTAAGACTGCCTACACTACCGTGTGCCCAGAGTCTGAGGCTGAGACTGCCACTACTGCTCCTCCAGCTCCAGCTGCCCCATCTTCTGCTGCCCCAGCCCCAGCTCCTGCTCCAGAGGCTTCTTCTGCTCCAGCTCCTGCCCCAGCTCCAGAGGCTTCTTCTGCTCCAGCCCCAGCTCCTGCTGCTCCATCTTCTGGACCAGCTCCAGCACCAGCTGCTGCATCCTCGGCTCCAGCTCCAGCTCCAGAAGCTAGCAAGCCAAACACCGTCGCTGGTGAGTCTACTCCAGCTCCAGCTGCTCCTTCTTCTGAGCAAGACATCACTGTGGACGCCACCACCACCCCAACTTCTGTCACCTCCAAGCCAGTTGAGGCTACTTCTTACGCCCAACTGACCTTCACTTCTCAATACTCCAGCCCAGCTGGCGGTAACAAGAACGACACTGCCCCAGGTGTCTCCACTTACGAAGCCGGTGCCAACAAGCAGGTCTTTGCTGGCGCTGTTGGTTTCTTTGGTGTTGCTGCTCTCTTGTTGTAAGCAGACGGGGTCTTTGTATATTAGAAAATAAAATTGTTACAGGTTAATTCTTGTGTAAGACTATCAGGTTTCCTAAACCATACACCACGGTGCTTCACACCAATACACCATCAAACACCCGTACATCTTGGACGCGCCTTCCCATGATTTTATCTTCTATCTCTAAATCACGTGTATGTCTGTGAAAAATACGGCCTTGATCTCGCTTCTACGTGTTCCACATCTCTAAGTCACGTGTATGTTTTCTATAATTCGTCCTTGATCTCGGTCTTTCCCTTAGGCACGTAAACGGCTCTGCCGACGTACACATTCCACCAACCGTTAGCATAGTAAAGCGTCCATCTCCATACAGTCCGTGGAAATGTCACATACGACTCCCACACAAACTTAAGCGCTTTCTTGACGTCTTCCATCTCGTCCCAGAATCCCTGTCTCCGGAGCTTGGTAGGCTTAATGGAGCCTCCGATGGACTCGTCTTCGACGGAGGTTTCTTTTGCCGCCTCGGAGTTCTTCACCCGTGGCTGGAACAGCACAAAGGGAAACTCGAGGCCCTTGTCATGCAAAGGCTCATAATCGCCATGCTTAACCCGGCCAGCGGCCACCTCCTCGAGATGATCCAAGTACATCTGCTTGAAGTTGCCAATGGAGGCGATGGACTTGGAAAGACGATCGAAGGTGTTGAAGAGCGCCACCAACTCGATGTGGCGGAACTTTAAAAGGTGCTGGGTGTTGGGGTCCTCGGACTCAAAAAGAACCTTGAGGGCAGTTCCGTAACCTATAGTCTGGAGCTTACCCCACATTCTGCAGCGATCACAGCCGACGCAATCCATGATGGCCGAGACGTTCTTGAACCGCGAGCGGAACTCGTTCTTCAACTGCGGGTCCACCTTGGCTGGATCGAAGAGCGAATGGGCCTCGAACAAAGGCTGCGAGGCCAAGTTTTCGTTGATGTCGGTGAGAAGACCAGCGTACTCGGCTGGCGAGATGTCGTTTTCCAGGTTGGATAAGAAACTGGAGTCCGTGGAGTCACGGCTCTTGGCCACCAACTCCGGAATGGACACCAAATCGGCCAACTTGACAATGGCCTGGGACACCAACGCATAGTTGAAGTAAATGTTGGAAAGACGGTCATTGAACTTGCCCACACGCTCCATGAACACCTTCAAGTTAGGATGGAAGGTCTCGGTGACTGGATCCAAGTATTCGTTGGACAAGTGCACGGCGATGGACGCGTGCAAACCAGAGATGAGACGGTAGAAGAGATTCTTCTCCACACAAGACTCGGGTTCCTCGTTGGCCGCCATAGACATCGGGTTGGTGTTGGGGAAACAGTTCTCTGAGTAGATGGCCTTCCACACATCAAACGACTGAGTGCCGCCATAGCCGGTGAAACGCTCAGGGTTGTCCAAGAGATCCACGTACACACAGTGCTGGTCATCGTCAATGTGGCAATAATCCAAGTCCTCGCAAGTAGAGGAGGCGTCGTCGGTGGAAACGGGCCTGTGGATCTCGCCCAACTTGGACGGCAGAAGATCTTGTGGAATATCGGACCAGTTGAACTGTTCTGGTGGCAACACCTCCACGGCGCAATTCCGGGTGGCGCAGAAATGCTGGGCATTCCAGAACTTGCATTGTTTGTCCAAGTTCAACTTGAAGTATTTGAAGAAAGGCTTTTTCACGAGTTCTTGCAAGACGGGCCTGACTTGAGTGTTCAAGATGTCGATATACGAAAAGGTCGTATTGCAAGTTGGAGTGATTATTTGTGAGCAGAAATCGGGGGAGTCAAATGGGGATATGAGTTGCTGAGTGGCGGCGACTGCAGCCACAAAAAGATGCACCCATAGAAGAAGAAAATCTAGTTTCATGATGATTTGGCACAGGCGGCGATGGGGAAGAAAATGACTAGAGAAGAAGTGACAGGTGGCTCTTATGATTAGTGATAAATGGGAAGACTTGACTGCGGGTATATGCAGGACGGAGCACCTGACGACGTTCTTTTTTTTTCTTTGGGGCAGTGGCGAAAAAGAAAAGGACAAAATAGTGAAAAAGAAGAAAATAGAGTAAAGAGGGAGGACTTATAGTGAAAATGGGAAGAAGGTTATAAGAATGGGAGTAATTTTGAAATTGTCAACGCTATGAATTTTATTTTTAGTTTTTTCCATCTTACTCTGGTGTACAAGACTGGTTACATAATCAGAATATGTAATATACTACTAATTTGTATTACTACACTTATTACTATATTCAACTCCACAATTTCTGTTCCTTTTTTATTCCTTTATCTATTCCTGTTTCTATTCCTTTTTATGTTACTCCTTTTGAAATAATTTTCTTTCCCTTACTTTTTAGCTATTCTTGTTCACTTCTTGAAATATTGATCATATTGATTATGTAATCAGACTACGAATCCCGTCTTAAGCTTACGAGTATTTCATTATGATACAATCAAGGAGCCTGCCACGTCTTTTGATGTATGATATCTGCAATTGAACTGATTACATAATCGAGAGTTACCGTCTGTCTACCGATTACTGATTACATAATCGAGAGTTACCATCTGACTGGTTACTGATTACATAATCGACCGTCCATCGTCTGTAGTATGTCTAGTGTTGATTACGTAATCAAGCCTGCGAGGGAAGGTTCGCAGCATTGTACGGCCGCGGTAAGCCCGCGGAAAAAAAAAAGACATGATAATATACGATGGAGGCGGCGGAGAGCAGCCATGCACTAGATCGTTCGTAGCGCATAATATATTGTTGTAAACAAAAACCCGAGATGCCTTTAAGTGACAGTTACGAATCGGAAAAAATAATGCCAAGATTTCTTGATAATAGCCGTGGCCGAATCGGAGCAGGGTATTGTTGGACTGTTGGTGTACGGGTGTGTTTGAAGGGAGTGCATGAGAAAAAAGAGTGTGAGAAGAGAAAGAAATAGAAATCAGGTGGAAATACCGGGTAGAGTTGCCGGCGGAAACGAAGGAGGGATTAGCGGAGAACCGCTGGACATATTTGGCGAATAGGTGAGCATATGCGTTATGGAATAACAGGGTCATTCTATGTCCTTCCCGATTAGGAAAGATTGAAGAATATATGTTCACCTCACTGTGGCCAGTGACAGCGAATAAGCCGGAAGAATGCATACAAACCGGTTTATCTATAGGAATATGTGCACAACGGACATGAATGTTTAGTGACTTGACGCACCACGGGGTCAACAATAGAAGCGAATTAAGACAGCAATAACGACACCGCACGAGAGTTACAATAGGTATGAGAAATTACTCAATTATAAAATTACTCATTTACAAAATCACTCAAATCACTACAAATCACTCAAAGAAATCACTCAAAGCAAGCACTCATCAATCACAGCCTCAAATCATTATCAATACTCAAAATTATCAACTCAATATCAAATCACTCAGTAAGCCACCGTTTGTACATGGAAGGGACCCTCGGAATTGGTTTTATATGCACACGACATAACCATTTGCACCAATAAATTATGCACGTGACGGATTATTTAGCCAGTAGTAGTGGTAAAAACCGAGGCAAAATGCAGTATGCTCATCCACACTGAGGCACGAGTCACTGGCGGTGGTGGCTCTCTGCAGAGGATCTTTTATACCGTGTGGAGATTCACTTGTTTATATACAGGAGCAGTATGCAAGGGGATAAGAAGCGAAAAAGGTTCGCAACACGAGTCGCCTAGTGTGGTGCACGGGTTTCTTGTATTCAGATTGTTTTGCGGAACCACCGTGACTTTTGACAACAAGAACGACAGAAATAAATGACTCTAATGGCAGCGAGCAACAGCCACCAGCAGAATCATACGTCATGATTAAGGGAATGCACTTACCCCGCCAGGATCTCCTATTCTTAATTTGATCGAGCCACGGGCTCCACAACATATACCGCCAGTCAAATCGACATGCGGCGGAAATTGCGCTTTGCCAATATAAAACCCCACACGGTGCCTGATTGATAGAACCAGATCCAAAAATCCAGATCCAAGTATCCCAGATCGATACAACCTTATCCCATGCTCTGGCAAGTGCTTTCGTGCTACAAATGGCACCTTTTGCTCACTACTATCGCCTTATATACCATTCACGTGCTTTTGGTGTGGCCTTTTTGTCTATCACCATTAAAGAATGTTCCCGGCCCTTACATCCTACGAGTATCTCGGTGGCCTAGTCTCTGGCTCCAGCATCGTCACCGGTGGGTGGCGTATCTTCACCAATTGCACTCTGTATATGGCGATGTTGTTGTGATTGGCCCGGCTGAAGTGTCTTGTAACGGCAACGACCGCTTCATTCACGACATTTACGTGAAAAATATGCCCAAATCCTCCTTTTACTCGTCGTTTCGTCTCCTCGGCCACGACAATATCTTCTCCACCTTGAACAACGCTGACCACTTGCGCTACAAGAAAATGCTCCGGCCAAACTACTCCAAGTCTGCTATCTTGCGCTCAGGCACACGGAAGTTGCTCCGGGAGAAGGTAACTGTTCTCTTGGCTAACTTGGGCCTCGACCTCTTGATGGGTCTGGACTCCATTGATTCTATGCAGTCTGACGATGTAAAGATTTGGCGGGATAGATTGGCGGCAGACGATGGGGCCCATGATCGGGTGGCACGTGCTACGCTTCGCAGCGACTCGGACTCTGACTGCTCGCGGTCTGCTAGCGTCGACCTGGCCTTGCTGTTGTTCCTGGGGACCCTGGAGGCCCTGGACCATATGCAGGACGAGATTACCCCACGGAGCTCCATAGTGGAGATAAACGGGAGCAAGACGAGCAAACACCAGAGGGAGTTTCTGGCGAGCCAGGATACCTTGCATGGGGAGACTCATAGGTCCATGGCACGTGACGTGGAGTGTTTCAGTCTTTTTGGGTCATTAGCGCTAGATGTGGTTTCTGCCTTTGAGCTTGGTCCTGCCAACGGCACGGCGTTGCTCTCGGACGCGTCGGCCCGCGGAATGCTTCACCAATTCCGTCTGTTGTCTCTTGAAACGTTCTGGACTATGGCGTTCCCGCCTGCCCAGCGGATCTTTACTGCGCCCAGTGCCGCCGCAAGTTCCATTGTGGACCGTTGGCTTATGTCCACATTGTCGGCAGCACGTGACAACCTCCACGGCAACACGTCCATGGAGACGCTTCGTGAAAAAGGTGTTGACGGAGATAAGGCATTTTCTCTCTTGTCGGATAATCTTATTGCTGGTCACGAGACCTCCGCTATTGCCTTGACGTACATCTGCTACGAGCTCTCACGGCCAGTGAACCGGGCCCGACAGGAACGGCTCCGGGAGGAGGTAGCGGGGCTCCGGCGGGGCAACGAGATCATTGACGATCTTGAGGAAATCGATAAGTTGCCGTTTTTGGACGCCGTTCTCAACGAGAACTTCCGTGTGCACACCTCGGGTGCCGGGTCCATGCCTCGAGTTTGTCCTTCTCCATATAAGGTGGAGACAAAGAACGGTCACGTGACGCTTCCGGTGGGTACAACCATTTCTTGTCAGGCGTACTCATTTCACAGACAGGAGCATATCTTCCCAAGACCGCACCAGTGGGAACCGGAACGGTGGCTCCAGCAGCCCGGAGAAACACCGGAAACGTTCAAAGCTCGGCGTCACGTGATGCAGAAACAGATGCTCCAGTTTGGTCGAGGCGTCCGGATGTGCTTAGGTCGGGAATTGGCCATTTTGGAGATCAAGATGGCCGTGGCTAACATCTATGGCAATATGCAGTCCGAGATTTCTCCACTGTGGTGCACGGTTACTGAGGACAAACAGGCGGCTCCTGTGGATCTTCTGACTGGTGAAATGGTGGCAAAGACGGACGAGCAGAAGATGGCCATGCTTGACGGGTTGTCGGTGAAGCCACGGTGCGAGGAGTGCTACTTGAGGTGGACGATTACGTAATCACCGGAGTGTAATTCCGTGATGTATTAAAAGGGTATGCAAAGTAATAGATAGAAGAATGGATGAAAGATCCCAATTACGTATACATATGATGAGTACAACTGTGTTAGACGATAATCAGAGTACAGTGTTTAAGAACTTTGATTATGTAATCGCAACATGATGGTAGTCGTTATGCAATCACAAGTAGGAAGTATAATCTGAAGTGACAGAGGTATTCATACTTGATTTTACATTATCGTATAAAAAGATACTTAGAAAATATATTCTTATTATAGAGATTATTTGCCATATTTATTAAATCCTGCATATATGTCTATACTTATTGGATGATACCCCATACCTTTATTCAATATAGACTATTAAAATCAAGTTCTATGGTATGTGGTTTAAATTTTACTATTTTAAATATATTGTTCTATAATACGATGTTGTATATATACTATTCCATAAACTATTCTATATACTATTCTATATACTATTCTATATACTATTCTATATACTATTCTATATACTATTCTATATACTATTCTATATACTATTCTATAAACTATTCTATATACTGTTGTAGTTTAGTATAGAAGTATACAAATACTGAGAATGTTGTTTAAACGGAATTCACGTAAGCTGTTTGTAGATACCAAGTTCAACTGTTAAAAGGTTAAAAGACCGTATAATAGATTATTGAATTCGTTTGCGGTTGAGTAAATATTTATTTTATAGATACAATAATGGATTATGGATTAGGAGAAGTGGAGACTCTGGTTCGATATAGGAAAGAAAGTAATCAATTTTTTTGCAGCTTATTACTTCCTGAATATGCCATACTACCAGTATGCCACCAGTATGCCACCAGTACGCCAGATATGGTGAGTATACCGCAGTGATTACATAATCAGGGTAGTAAAAGACTACACAATGAATGTAACATCAACAAACACGACGGTCAACAATCAAAGGCCGAAAATGATAGAATTTACTCACGGATAATGTCTATAACAAAGTTTAATCATCAAACTTAATCTTCTTAGATGCCTTGGACATGTCGACGTTTTTGTAGAAAGCACCGTAAGCAGAATGAGTTTTCTTTTTTGTGTGGCCGCCAAACTTCAACAAGTCATCAGGAACAGGTTGATTGGCACCACGCAAAATGTTAATAAGCGCACCACTCAAGTGTTTCTCGTGCTCAGTGAACAAAGTGTGCGCAGTACCAGTTTGGCCAGCACGGCCAGTACGGCCAATCCGATGGACGTAGTCTTCCGCAGTAAGCGGGAACGTCAAGTTAATAACAACTTTAACGTTAGGAATATCAAGACCACGAGCAGCGACATCAGTAGCCAACATAAGATTGGTTTCACCGGTCTTAAAAGCTTGAAGAGCACGTGTACGTTGTTGTTGGTTCAAATCTCCGTGGATAGCAGCCACATGGAACCCGGACCGCGTGAGGGTCATTTCCACCCTCAGTGCTTCTTTTTTGTAGAGAGCGAAAATCAAGATCTTATCGTTTTTGTGCGGTCCGCTCTGGTACTTTCTAATGAGGTTCACCAACATCCGGTCCTTATCGCGCGGATCCACCACCTCCACCACCTGCGTGATTCTCTTATTTGCAGAGAGCTCGTCGCGCTCGCCAATAGTCACTTTCACGGGCAACTCCATGAATTCAGCGGCAAGCTCGCGCACTTCTTGTGGCCACGTGGCGGTGAACATAAGAGTCTGGCGGTTTTCTCTTTTGGGGGTGGCGGCGATGATCTGCTTAATGTGCTGCTCGAATCCTTTATCAAGCATCCGGTCCGCCTCGTCAAGAACAAGATAGTCAATATGGGAAAGATCAATAGATCCTTCTTCAAGCAAGTCCACAAGACGTCCCGGTGTAGCCACGGCAATATGTGCACGTGAGAGCTTCTCGATCTGCTCTTGTTTGCTTACTCCACCGTAAATGGCCACACTGTGCACTCCGGTGTTTCCAAGGTTCTCTTGTAAGTTATCGTGGATCTGAACGGCCAACTCACGTGTTGGAGAAAGACAGAGTGCTGTCAATCCTTTCTTTTTGCTCTCGACAATTCGGTTGATCACGGGCACTCCGAACGCCAATGTTTTGCCTGATCCAGTTTCTGCTACTCCAATGACATCTTTTCCGCTGAAAAGAAATGGCCATGAAACTGCTTGAATTGGTGTTGGTGATGCGAACTTTTTCATTGCTTGTGCTAGAACATCTGAAAGTTTAATATGGGAAAATGATAAAAGTGGTCTAATCCCAAGTTTATGTGGATCTTCAATAGTGACTTCGTTGTCTTGGAGAAATTTCGTGATTTCTTCTTCACTAACATTCAGAAGTTCCTCTGTCTGTGTATACCTTTCGTTGGTCTTTTCCTTCTTGTCTTCCTTTTCTTCCTTCTTCTTTTCCCTCTTCTCCTCCTTCTCCTCCTTCTTTTCCTTCTTCTCCTCCTTCTTCTCCTTCTTCTCCTCCTTCTTCTCCTTCTTCTCCTTCTTCTCCTTCTTCTCCTTCTTCTCCTTCTTCTCCTTCTTCTCCTTCTTCTCCTTCTTCTCCTTCTTCTCCTTTTTCTCCTTCTTCTCCTTCTTCCCCTTCTTCTCACTCTTATCAACCTTCACCCTCTTCTCTGGCTTTTCGCTATCCTCGTGTACTCTCTTGCTTTCCTTGCCCATCGTATTCTCTGAATTCTTTCTCATGTTATTGATGCTCATCGGATCATTCTATTTATATGCAGGAATATTTGATTTTACTGACATACCATTCTTTTAAGTGCATTTCTCGAATTCTACTATTCATCTTTGGCAACTCTCTATTCTTTTAATGTTCTCTTCTTGCTCCTTAATTATGCTCTCTCTTGTATGTTCTATGTATTCTTCTGAACACAATCGCATCATTTCTATATATAAGCACTGAAAATACAAAAATTCGCGAATCCAAATGTCTAGATAAACTATAAAATACACTAGTCCAAGTCTTTTCTTCTTCCCTCATCCAAATCAACTTCCCGTAGTTTGACCCACTTTGTCTTGTTGACAATCTTCAAGAATCCAGCAAGAACAAAGAAGAACGGAATCAAGACATACGAATCAACAAAGTCCTTTGCCGAGAATGGCTTAAACGTAGACCATCCTTGAATCAACGCCAAAAACACACAGGCAATGATTCCAAAAATCGGCAAATACGGGTACCAAAGTCCCCGATATGGGATGTTCTCAATAGAACGTCCTTGTAATCTCCAAGCGCGTCTAAACCGCAAGTGGTATACGCAAATAGATCCCCAAACGATAAACACACCAAATCCTGAAAGATTAACAATGTACCCGTAAGCCTTGGCCGCACCAGTGGACACGTTCATCAACGAAATCAACCCAAAAGCGTTCATCAAAATCACAGCCATGTAAGGAACACCCTGGCGGTTGACCCTATTCAAGATTCTAGGTGCTGCACCCTCGTTGGCCAAATTGACAATACATCTGGATCCAATGTAGATGGACGAGTTGATAGCGGAGATACATGTCACCAAGATAAATGCGTTGATCAAGTGCACGCCGCCTTCCCAGCCAGCGTTCTTGATGGCCACCGACATTGGTGACTTCAACGTCTTGTTGCCCTCAGTCAAACCAGGGTCGTTATATGGCACAGTAATACCATAGAAGATGGCAATACCAATGTAGATCACCAAGATTCTGATGAACGTCTGGCGCACAGCCGAGGGAATGGCCTTGACTGGGTTTCTGGCTTCACTGGCGGTAATGGCAACAGATTCTGTACCAGAGTAGAAAGTAGAGGCAAACACAAAAGTTGACACCACAGACTTGAAGCCATCAGCCAAGTAACCAGGGTCATTCCAGTAGTGAAAGCCAAATGCAGGGCGGCCTTTGATGCCACCAGAGACATAAACAATAGCAAAGATGTAAAAGGCAAAGATACCAACGATCTTTGTCAAGGCGAGCCAGAACTCGGCCTCGCCGAATGTGGACACACCCAAGAATTGAAAGGCAAGGAAAGCGGCCCAGAATA
Source organism: Osmozyma tolerans (assembly GCA_030582955.1). NCBI lineage: Eukaryota > Fungi > Ascomycota > Pichiomycetes > Serinales > Metschnikowiaceae > Osmozyma > Osmozyma tolerans. The sequence goes on from JAJMHH010000066.1 coordinate 24,702, forward strand.
TAAGAATATAGCCATAAATAGGCACCTGAGGGCCCCAGAAACGCATAATAGCAGCAACCATATTGTACTCGTTCGCTAGCACTGCGACCCAAACAATGACGTAATTCCAGCCGACGGTACCGCCGATGGCACGGTCGACAAACTTATTGCCTAACGTGGAGAAGACATTACCCGAAGGATACATGGTAGCCATTTCACCTAGACTCTGGATCATGGCAAAGGCGACAAGAGCAATGACAATGAAACCAATCAAGATACCCAAGGGACCATGGGAGACGGGCAAGGCTGCACCAACAAGGACACCGGGGCCGATGATACCGGCCAAAGCGATCAAAGAGATGTGACGATTTTTTAAGCCACGTTTAAGTGCCACTTCTTTTGAGGATAATTCATGATTTTCGTTTGTATCGTCGGAGATGGAGCCAGTAGATATGACTTCTTCATCGAGACGTTTCTGGTCTTCACTATGGTCTTTTCTCGGCCACATTATGGATTATGTAAGGATTGATTTTTTAGAATATATTCGACAGAAGACGTTAAAATGTATTCGGCGGAAGGTATGTTTGCATGAAGTTTTCGGTAGAAAGGAATGGGGCAAGATTATGGAAAAGTGGGGGAAGATAATAAAATCAGGGGATTTTTTGGGGTTAAAGTAGGAAATCGGCTAAAGAAAGCAGATTAGACTAACCAAAGGGGTTTAAGATTTCGGAATGGTTCGATTGATGGGAAAAGATAATCAAGCGGTTATCTGAAGAAGGATCTCAAGAAGATAACGCTTAATACTCAAATGGGCGATGCGAATAAGATAAAGAAAAATGGGCGTATAAGGGTAGATAGTATGATAAATATATAAAGGCCAAAAAAGGAGGGTGGCGAAAAAGAAACGGAGATATGGAAATTAAAAAAACAAAGAAAAATTAAAAATTAACAAACCCCCGATGGAATGGTATATAAAAAAAAAAAAAAAAAAAAAAAAAAAAAAAAAAAAAAAAAAAAAAAAAAAAAAAAAAAAAAAAAAAAAAAAAAAAAAAAAAAAAAAAAAAATGAATTGGATTTGCAGCAGTGCGGGATGATAAGACTATATAGCAAGCGGCTGTTGGAAGCTGCAAAAATAATAATGAGGATTGTAATATAGAGAAAAAAAAAGGAAAAGAAAAAAAATATAGGGATATACGACAAATGCAAGAAAATGCAGGTGAAATTAATCAATAATGAAAAACGTCTTTTATAGAGAAAATGTCGAAACGAAAATCCTTAGAATTAAAAATTACCTAGATTCATCACGGCAAAAAAAAAGAAGTAGAAAAAAGGAAGTAAAGGCAAAAAAAAGAAAGAAAAAAGAAATCAATCTCGCCCGCTTGAGTAACGCACCTCGCCGCGGAACCTGCCTGGGCAACTTTTTCGCCTCTTGGCTAATATAATCTATCATTGCACGTGACCATTGGAAAAACCCAGTGCTTTTAATAAAAGTTTATTTATTTCAATTTTTTGAGTAAATGGACGCAATTTAATTTTTTCTTTTTTTTTGCACTTTTTTATTGCCGAGGCTCAGGCGATTCAAGGCGTTCTGACAAAGCAACGCATCAGGGTCTACACTTCTATGCAGGGTCTTGCACAAGGACAAGCGGAGAACACTCAAAGTGACCATTTTACCCTAATCTTTTGTCTACATTTTTCATTGAATTTTGTAATATTCGATATCTACTATACAATCTCTCAAAATCCAATCTGAATCCAAAATCTACCTAATCTTACCATTCGTTCATATCACTATCAGCTCCCTTGGCAATGCCACACTTAAAAGCCACAATTACAAATCCTCGGTTGTATGCAGTACTTCAATTTTGACTGCCTTCTCTGCTTCTGCCGCCTCAATTCGTTTATATTTGCGCCTGTCATTCTCGGCACCCCACAGTAGTTCGTTGCCTTGTGCTGCGGTATCTCTCCCATTGCTGCACTTTCTATTCGCTACAATTTGGATTACCGTTGCTATCGGTATCCATAAGCGAACCGACGCCTCCGCAAGAATGACGTCACCACGTCACGTGGTGACGTATAAAGTATGCTGCACGTGACGGACTACGCAAGTTTGGTCCAGTCACGTGAAAGTTTTCATTACGTATGCACGTGACCGGCACATGGTCATTAGTCACGTGGACAAATTCACGTGACATAATTCCCGGTCCATACCCACCCGTAACTATCACTACAAAAGCAAATGTAGTGGCGGGCAGCCGACGCAAGCAGTAAAGCTGCTACGTCTTCAAGACCACCCGGCCCACACGATCCTGTATCAAGTGAGTTGGCAGGATACAAACAAATTTGCCAACCACCGTCCACAGGCTTGATCTTCTCCATCACCAGAACCTATTATTCAATTTGAATGTGAATATAGGGCAGAAACAGGAGTGCTTCTACATGGTATAATTCAAACAATAAATGTATATTGTGGCCAGCACGAGAAAGAAATGTAGTTGAAAACGAGCATCTCGTAACTACGCCCATCGTCGGTTATATATCGCACCAAGGGTTACCCGGATATTCATATAGCTGGGGGCACACCAACTAGACCACTAAAACTTCATATACTCGTGCTTTGTCGTAGTCTTATATTCGTGTTCCTGTTCATGTTCCTATATTCCACCTCATTACTCCATTCTCATGTCCGATCTCTTTGGATACTCCAACGGGTGTAATTGGGCCAAGTAGGTAATTGCCCACATACAATAGCACATAGCCAAACCCAAGATCAATGATGATCTCCACACCGCCTGGTTTTCTTTAGGAGAAAAGTGCCACGATAAAACCGACAACACTACCGTGACAGCAAGCACGAACAAAACAGTGTATCTAGGTTAGTATCAAATCTCACATTATCTTAATCACATGATCAAAATGACATATCAAAATGACTTATTCTTCTCGATACGTGGATCACATCATTCTCAATCACAATGCGGTAGCTCATTTTATCATCTCTTTAGTTTAACATACCCACTCATGGTTAGTATAAAGAAAAGATGCTGTTGTCGATAACGTGCGATACATTATGATATCCTGCATATACCACAGATACATACTAAACATATATATTTGTTATCTGTTCGTATATTCAGTGATGACTTTCGAGCTGATACCTTACGTATACTACAAAAGCTGAAGAGGTCATTCCTTGAAGCTCTGGGGTCCAAAATTCCTTGCCGGGGGGAAAAGGTTTATGTGCAGTATCATATTTTAATATGGTCCTATAACCATTTTCAAAGGACATAACCGGAACGGCTGAGATCCTGAAACCTTCAGGAGCTGACTGATATACATAATGTAGCACCAGCTTGAAAAATGTGTGTTTTTGCTGGGGGCATGGATGACCTGGGGTAAGCTGGTGTACGGATGTGGTATTGATTATGTAAGCAAAGGTGCAACCATGAGTTGCAGGAAACTGTGCCTTTGAGCACGGTTATCTTGAGTGAAGGCTGTCTAGAGTAGTGAGATCAAACTTTTCATAATCCAAAGGAAAAGTTGCAGTGTTGCAATGGTGCACGGGTGTAAATGGAACGGTTCACGTCGATAACGGTCATCCTGCACATACTATATATCTTTCCTACCAAGTATTTGGGAGCTCTAATCAGACAGTGTAGATATTCGTCATGGCACCGCCCAAAAAAGTCGTCAATTGGCTTTACACTGTTCTACAACCCCAATATCTTCATAAAGATATTGCCTATGCTCATATTTACCGTTTTTTACTGGCATATTTACCACAAGGATTCCGGATCAGAACTGCCGTCTTTACATCCTCCAACGGAGTTCCCCAACTCCTTATTAATATCTACGGCACTCTTGGCGCGGATTCCGGTCCTATCCCTCTTAATATATGGATTCCTTTTAATTATCCCTTCGCCGATGATGGTGTTGGGCCTGCTGATGCTAACGGAGTTCCTTTGGTATTTGTGGTTCCTGATTCCTCCCATACAATTAGTCCCAGCAACTGTTTAGACCGTCTGGGCCGGTTTTATCATCCGTTTCTTTCTTCCTGGCATCATTCATGTGTACCTGGTCGTCCAATTGACCAGTTTTCGCTATTACTGTTGATGTCGTGTCTTCTTGCAGTTTTTAAGCATGAGTATCCATTGGTGGCTAGAGAACTACCGCCACTGTTGCCACCAAAGCCTGAAGCAACGCCAGCTGCGTCACGTGGAGCTCCAGGGGGAGATAATACTGCCAATGGGCCACCACCAGCAGCCACCAGACAAACTACAGGACCTCCATTGCCCGAGAAACCCAAGCTTTCGCTGACAGAGAAACCAAAAGGTTCTGGAACTCCATTGACAGAAAAAGCAAGAGGCTCTGGTCCTTCGTTACCTGAGAAACCGGTTAATTATGGACCTCCATTGCCTGAGAAGCCTATTCCGGTGGCTCCAGAAGCTCCTCAGAAGTACAGGTCACCATTGCCGCTTCCTGAAGAGTACACGCCACGGTTTATGCTGCATAAACCGATATCCCCATTGCAACATCAAGCGTTCCCCGTTTACTCGGAACGGCCACCCGAGATCCCGAAACCTACTGTTGTGCCTGAAGTGGAAGACTTAATGGACAAGATGACGCTCGATAGTCCAAATGGAGGTCACAATGGAGTTCTTGACGAGATTTCAGAGAAAATCAACCAGTATATTGCCTCTGGTGACAGCATATACGGGAAGAAGCCGTATGTGGATGAACACACGCAGAAAGTCGAAGCACTCCGTACGCAGCTTGAGAGTCATACAAGACAAGCGGAGGCCAACGATGAGAATCTCAGCAAACATATTGTGTATCTCCAAGGGAAGATTGGGGATATTTCCGAGAGCAACCGGCAACTTGAGGCATTAGCGCAGATCAACGGAGCACTTCCCACTCTGGTGCAAACACTGGCTGACGAGAAGCTGCGGTTGTCAGTGGATGAGCTTATGACTCCGGATTCGGCATTGGTGAACCAGCTTTACGAGGTGGTGGCCGATATCAAGGCGCACCAGGACACCATCAACTTGATTAGCGGGTACTACGACGGGGAAAGCG
>JAJMHH010000066.1:38634-59477 GCA_030582955.1 Osmozyma tolerans
TTTTTTTTTTTTTTTTTTTTTTTTTTTTTTTTTTTTTTTTTTTTTTTTTTTTTTTTTTCTTTTATCTTTTAATATTTGTTTTCCGTTTCCTTCCCAATTACTACTATACAAATAAGGATGCAACTCATGATTTCCGGAATTCACTCAACACCGGGTAAATGGCCTCAAAAGCAGCATAGATTTCTTCTCTCTGCTTGGCACCCGTGAGCACAATCTTTCCTGAAACGAAAATCAAAAGCACAATCTTTGGCTTCACCATTCTATAAATCAACCCTGGGAACAATTCTGGTTCATATGACGAGAAAGTACCGTGGGAAAAGGCCAAACCCTCCAATCTGATGGGGAATTTGACATCACAGGAACCGACGATATTCTGAATTTTGAAGTCGGTAAATTTGGCATTGAAACCCAATTTTTGGATGATCCTGGCATATTTTCTAGAAGCCAACTTAGAGTCGTCTTCAGATTTAGCACCAGTGACCACCATTTTACCAGATGCAAATATAAGGGCGGTTGTCTTTGGCTCACGGATTCTCATAATCACGGCAGCAAAACGTTTTGGATTGTATTCAGCATTACGAGCATGCAAGGCAATTGTTTTCAAGTCCAAGCGGCAATCCAAATTGACAGTTGCCACTATATTCTGCAAAGTTGGCACGATACCAGACATTGCACCTTCTTCTTCGTCTTCATTGGGTTCTTTGACCCCAATTTCATTGGACTCATCCTTCTTCACTTGGATACCATTATTGTTTGCCTGGTTATCTATGCCTTGTGGAAACGATAAGGACCCTGGAGCGGTGAATGCATTAGCCGATGCAGCATTTGTAGGTAGTTTCAATGAATCCATGGTCTATAAAATGTGAGAATAATATAATGTTATTAGGAGTTTCTGATGTACGTAACAACGTAAAATAATGAAATGTTAAAATAAAAGGGTTGATATATGATGAATTAAAAACAAAAAAAAAAAAAAAAAAAAAAAAGGTAGGAATATAAATTCCAGATGTTTCGATAAGGATGACAAGTTAATGTATCCTTATCAGCAAGCCTCGATAGCTTGAAGGTTGGGACACGAGGAGGTTTTTTTAAGGAACAAGACGAGATGGGGCTCGAGTTGTATTTGGCTCAACAATCACCGATGAAATGAGATGCAGTACCAAACAAAAGACCTGTATGCAAGCGACACTTCCAGATTACGCAACACCGAAAAATTCACCTCAATGCGCGGGCCGGGGGGACGCCGCGATATTTATAGTGCTGACCTTTCATCCGGGTAACCCTCATCGCGAGAGCATGTGCTGCACATACCACACGGATAGGTGGGATATCAGCAAGGGCATTGCCAGCAAGCACGGCTTGCACCAGAGATATTTCGGACACAATACGAAGCTGAATGGGGGAGAGTGAAGGATACACCAGCACAAAGCTGGCACCAAGAAAGCGTAGCATTTTCGTAGAGTTTTGCCCTGTTCTGTGCATAAAAAATCAAAGACTTCAAAAACTTTAAGGACTTCAAAAGATGCTGAAAAGAAACTAGCGCTCCCGCAACATCTTGTTTCTCTTTTCCTTCTTTCTCATACGGTCGACCTTCTTCTTGTGCATTCTCTCTGCCATCATCTCGTAACGTTCCTTTTCTGCGGCCATCTCTAGTCTCTTCTTTCTCTCTGCAATCTTTGACGTTCTTTCGTCCTCCTTTTCTTGTTTCAAGTCCTTCAACCTGGCCTTGTATTGTTCTTCCTGGAGTCTTTTTTGCTCTCTTAATTGGAAAGAGTTTGGTTTTTTGACTCCGATGGTCCTGACTCGGAAAGCATCCTTTTTGATTTTGTAGTCTTTTCCATTAACTCGGCTTCCCTCACCAAGATCCTTTTCAGCAAGAGGATTTATATACTTTTTAGGTATTTCTTTCAAAGGTTTGTCTGCCGTGGCGCTCATAACTATAGATAAAGATGAACCAAAAAAAAAAAAAAAAAAAAAAAAAAATAGGAAACAGATGCGTCTAAAATACCCTCCCTTCGCAAAGTCGTGTACTGATCAATAATTGTCCGGCTGCAAATAGGAAGGTATACCTTTCTTGTACATTGCAATGTATTTGTATTGCAATATGTTTGTATTGCAATATATCTGTATTGCAATATTTCATTGCAGTATAAAAGCTTTTGTATTTCCTCTTCTGACATTATGGTATATATGGTATAAATACTCTTTATTGTGGCATAAATACATTCACTCATCGTTCACAGCGTCTCTCTTGTCAATGAGTAATATTGCCCTACGAGTCCATTTTCTAGAACGAGTGGACCTCGAAAACCCATCTTCGTATCTAGGATTCTCCCAATTCAGGTCATAATACACCCACCCACTGGTGTACTTGGCCTTGTTGAACTCCAGGTCAATTTCCCACTTATCATCCATCCATTGCCATTTGTAAGAGTATAAATCGTGCTCAAATACTGGAAAAGGAAACCCATCCTCCAGGAACGGATCTGGTGCTGACTTCATCGATGACTGGTAACAGTAACTGGCTCTTTCATTCGGAAGCAACATTTTGGTCCAGCCAATGGCAAACCACAGTCTTTCATTCTCAAGAATATCAAACCGTACTGTTTGCTTCAATTGTGTCGATGAAACGATGGTTTTCTTTAAGATGTGGAAGTCCGTCACCATCTGTACCTTATCGGTACCGGGCAAACTGGAGGTATGTTCATCCTCCACATCGGTGGCGTTCGGACTGTGAACGCGAGAAATAGTGCAATGGGCGTCTTTTCGGCCCGAAAGGCGCCTAGCTGTCTTGATGTCTAGTCCTGTGGTGTAAGCTGCTAGCATGCGGATGTACACGGAACGCCATACTAGGGCTCTGATAGCAAAGCACCAGGAGGAATGGAAGGTCAAGAGAAACACACCAAATATCCAGAAGAGCGTACGAGGCAGAAGAATGACTTTGCTGAGCAACAATTGCATTGGAATGGCGGCAGAAGCGGATGCCATCAATGTGAGGTAGTTTTTCTTGGTGAAGCGGACGGATTTGATGGGGTTTAAAAGCAATTCGAATCTTGATGTGATATTGTGCAATGTCTGAAGGACTTCATCCACTGTGGGTTTTTCGCCGAATTTGGAGTCATATATGATGGAACTTGTTCGCCACACTAAGCTCAGGAACAGAAGAGCCAAGAGCAAGGGTACAATGCAATACTTGAGCACATGCCAGTACAACACAACCACAGAATATGCCACCACAATGAGGAAGTTTTGGTATGGATCATCGTTGGTCCATGTGACCACCTCTAGAACGTTGTCGATTAAGAGGAGGTAAGGGAAGATATTTGAAAGAGCCGAGGCTAAAATTGGATTTTCCACTAGAAGTTGTTGTTGAGTGGAAGAGGCTAGTAATTTAGCCTCCGAGGGTTCGAAGACGGCAAATACCACTTCGTCTGACATTTTTAAAGAAAAAGAACCGGATCAATCAATGCGGATATCATGTTGAAATGTGGAGTATCATATGAAAGCGCGCACCCCGCAGGCACCATACTACACTACTATACTACTATAATATACTACTATACTGCTATATTATACTACTATACTGCTATATTATACTACTATACTAGATTAGATATATAACGAACGTTCATCTATAAACAGTAATCCATGACTCATAAATAATTACCACCATATTGATGGGTGTCTCGGAAATTCCGAGGTCTATTGACTGGCTTCCTTGCGCTCTTGTTTCTGGGCAGCAACCACAGGCTCATTCTTATGGGCCTCTTCTTGTCTGTGCTTAATTTCATCTTGTTCTTGCAAGTACTTCTTCCACTCAGGCACAGGAGCAGGCTGGCTCTTCTTCAATTCTTGTTCGTGCATGGACAACACAATAGTACTCAAAAGCAAAACCACCGTGATGGCCTGTGCGTAAACTCTGGCTTGAACGGCCTTTTGTGCCACCGTCATATACTTATCCTTGTTAACAATGTGCCAAGAGCCCCATAACGAAGCAGCCCATGCACTGATGATGATTTTGTACTTGTTTTCATTGACCTTAGTGAACACCTTATCGGCGAAGGACAATTTAGCAAACAGGTCCATCTTTTCCTTTTCCACAGTTTCAATGAATTCACCTCTATACTTTTGTTCATCGAATTTAACTGAACCTTCATCGGCCCAGAAAGCAGCAAGAGAAATAGTAGGCATTGCCCACATGGCAGCTTTAATGGAAGGACTGAAAGTGGCGAATTGAGCAGGATATCTTCTCTTGACTCCGTAAACGAGAGCAGCACTGGCTCCGATACCGATAACAGTACCTTTTGCACCTTCCCAAAGGACAGTATTCCAGTGAGCGTTTCTTTCTTCGTCAGCGAGGATCTTCATTTTTTAGTATTGATTTTTCAACTTTTAGTCTGATTTTAAAAAATATTATCTATGATATCCAATGTGGAGGAGGGCTATTTATATGGATCGGTATTGAGTGGTGCGCGCATCGAAGCAAGCGAGCCGGGCAATTCCGGACGCCATGACCTTCGCAATGCATTTTTTTTGTTTTGTCCGTCATGCAACAAAAGAATAAAAAAAAAAAAAAAAAAAAAAAAAAAAAAAAAAAAAAAAAAAAAAAAAAAAAAAAAAAAAAAAAAAAAAAAAAAAAAAAAAAAAAAAAAAAAAAAAAAAAAAAAAAAAAAAAAAAAAAAAAAAAAAAAAAAAAAAAAAAGGAAATATCCAAAAAGAAAATAACCAAAAAATTCGGAAACTTCGGGGTAAAACTTGAAATTTCGCAATAAATACTTAAATAGACTTCCTTCAAAATAACCATAATTTCAATATAATCTAGTAATTGGTCTAGTAAATCTGTTAGTAAATTTTATTCTCTTCTTTTTCATCTTGTTTTCTTCATAATTGGTGGTTTTTTCGCAGAGGTATTTAAATTTCCACGCGGATATGAAAATCCGTCTTCTAGCCCTGCCGTCCCCCACCACTTCAATTGTGGTCCGCATCGCATATAACAAAGACCTTCAATGCCGAATGTTCCGTAAAATTCCTAATAAAGAAACAAGCAAATATTAAGGGATTTTTTTTCTTTAAATCGTTAATAGAATTCATCATGTCACGTGAATACGACCGTTTAGCTGCCGTTTATTTGTCTTTCTCCACCATCGGTTCGAAGGAAAACGCGCTGTGCCTGGTGCTTAAGTGGTGTGATGGGACCGGGTCCGCCATAGAACTTACTTTATTAGGAAACTCCGCTGCGGCCCGGACATCCAGAATTTATTATTCATTCTACAATGTATAATTCATTAGAATGAATTTTTATTAGAATAAAAAAATATTGTAGAATTTTGGATATTGTAGACTTTTAAATATTGTAAAATTTTGTATATTGTAACTTTCTATAGACCCTAAATTCAGAAATACCCAGTTCAAACCCTAAATTGTCCTACAATGCTCCGTATTTAGACTAAAGTTGTCTGGTCTATTCTATGCTAATTACACTGAAGCCGCGCCATTTAACCGCCACAAATCGCTCGTCACATTGACTCACCAAATTGGCTCACCAAATTGGCTCACAATAATGCGTCCAAAAATGGTCACAACTGTAGAATGAAAAAAACCGCAGCCAAAAATATGGTCCCTGCGTTGTCCCTAAAAAATAAATTTCTTAGAAACTTCCTCAAAAACTCTTCATAACTCTCAATAATTCAATAACTCTTCATAACTCTCAAAAACTCTCAAAAACTCCCAAAAACTTCCTCAAACTATCGGCCTATTCTGACCTCTTCATCTTGCGCTCTAATAATCGCCTTCTCTTGTTAATAAACAAAAGCTCATTTCGATTCAATGCATCCAGCCCTTGTGTAGATGCTGACCCAGAGTAATATAAATCCGACTCAATCAACTTATCTCCACCAAGGTAGAGAATCTTGATCTTGGGTCCAAACGCAATTGCCACTGACTTGTATCCATACTTAGCAATGACATTTGGTCGTAAACATGAAAAGTCATTATTTCGATCTTCACTGCTGGGAATGGAGTATTCGAGTAGTTTTCCATTGGAAACCGTAACAACAAACCCTTGCCAATGTTCCTCCAATTTCATACTTGTGTTATCACTGGTGGTGGTTTCGGTGTGCTTTCTGGATCTGATACTGGTGAATCCATTGGTGCTCCTCCAATCAATTTGCAGAGTTCCACTTTCACCATCTGCTCCTTCGGATCCTCCATGCTCCACCTTCTTCACGCCAATCACAACGTTAATATCGGTGGCTTCCCACTTCTCGATGTTCTCGTACCAGTACTGCTTCTCAACAACAGCGTCAAAACCCAAACACCGAATCTCCCGAGGGTCTCTTTCCACACGAAGACAGATATTGTTCCTGGACTTCTTCCCTTCAAGACAAAATGTATGCACAATCAACGTCTTGTCGGAGAAATCCTCATATATCAACGACATGGTCTCCACAGAAGCACACCCACAGAACTTGCAATGTGTAGGCTCCGAATGGATCACCCGGAAACTGCCCGGCTTGAAATACCCAACATAGAATGTCTTGATGATTGTGCCTGTCTGAATATCAATAAGCTCCGCCTGGAGATCCTTCACCCGCACAACCATACCAACAAAGTCAATAGTCACAATGGTGGAGTGGTTGATCGATGCAAACCGTTTAGGTTTGGTCGACGCTCCAATGTAGTCGGTGATGCGAGCTTTGCTGTCCTCAACAGACTGCTGGGACCCCACCCGCTCCATGAACGCCAGCAGGAAGTCGTTATTGTCGGAAACGCTGCCACTATGGGAAAGCGGCAACGCTGCAGTGCGGAATACTGGACGGTTGTAGCTGAAATGGATCAAGTCAAGCTTGTGCATTTTCCACACGTTGTTCACTGCAGAAGCCACAATAATATCCCCGTTGGAGAGATCACACACTATACGGTCATTCACTCTTGATGTGGCCAAGTGTCTCAGCGAAACAATAGTTAAATCCAGGTGATCCTCATCTTCTCCATACACTTGGGAGAACATATCGTATATCTTGGTCTTTTTGTCATTGCACGAAACCGTCACCAAATGGCCGTTCTCCACCACCATCACGAACTCGTCCCGGTTCAACAGTTGCTCGTATTCACGTAGTTTATCCTCCAAGTCACCTTCCCGCTCCTGGGTGGCTGGTAACGCTCCTGTGACCGGTGGTGGTGGGAAATTCCCTGTGAAATTGGAGCTCGAAAGAGAGCTCGTGCTGGACCGTCTGCTGCTAGCACCAATGCTGCTGCTTCTTTTTCCGGTGGATCCAGAGGAGGTTTTCTTCTTCATCAAGAGTCGACGGGCTAAGAACCCCGCAATGGTCCGTTTGCGAAAGAACGACGTCACTGGTTTCAACGGCGAATTTTGAAGTCCAAGCTCGGATACAAGAGAAAGTTGCCAAACAAACGACAAAGACTGACGCTCAAAACACCGGACCTGGGCGTGGCGGGCATTGATGAGCACAATGTAGTTGCCCTCATCGGAGATCTCCACCGAGTGAACCGGCCAGAACCCTGGAGAGTCTCGCGTGGGCATTAACTGAGTGGGTCTCTTGCGTTCCGTAGCACCCAACGGTGACCATACAAACACTTTGCGGTCCAAGTCACATGTGACCAAGAACAGACACTTGGAGTTATGGAATGCCTTGACCACGTCGTAATGGTGGCCATTTTCGAGCGTAATGGCCTCAAAGTACCTGGTAGCGTCTTTATTGATGTCGCTGAGACTAAGCTGAGAGTTGGCTGGGGACGCAGTGACGGTTGGGTCGATGTCCTTGCGTTGTCTTTTTGAGTAGGTGAAAAGGAAGGTCAATTCGGAGATGACAAAGATGAGAATAATCGTAGTGAGGGCCTCAAGGTAAAACAACATGTCGTATGACTGATGGCCACGGCGGTGCAACGGGAGTACCGGGTTTTTGCCAGCAAGAAGATCAAAGGGGACCACAAGCATGGAGATGGTCACGTGGCAGAAGGTATTCCAGAAGGCAAACATCACCAGTAACTTGAACACCGTCCGGAACAGCGATTCTGGAGACGACTTGAGCATGCACGTGCCCAACCTGTACCGGCACGAGCGGGAGGTGGCTCTAGGGAGCGGGCCTCTCAAACCCAAGACGAACGCAGAAACCGGGTCAATTTCCCATACTGACTCTTCCACATCAGCTGGGGCACCGGCAGCTGTAGGTGGGTCAGTAGCAGAAGGTTTCTCTGGAGCCACAGCAACCGGTCTGTTGAGCAAGTCGGTGAACTCGATCCTGTTTAGGTCGATGATGATGGTGCCGACCAAGAAGGTCAACTGCAAGGCGTGGTCTAGAAGCAAGGCAAGCACGACAGCCTGGAGAAGGTAAAAGTATTTCTCTGCCAAGAACGGGTAGGCCAACGGGCTTGCGTACAGCATCAAGGAGAGTGCAGCCACGAGTAGCACAGCGGCACCGGAGAACACTAGAATGTTCAAAATGGCCATTATGGTGGCGTTGGGGAACGGAAGGGCGTGTTTCAGCAAGCAGTGGATACCTAGAGCGGTACGAACGCGTTGAACCAACGCAGACCAGAAGGATTTCGACCTCGAGGTCGACGTAGAGGGAGCTATATCGAGGCCCAAATAAAACGCCAAAACACGTTTGTGGAGGTTTCCTTGAGCACCAAAAGTAGAGTCATCGCCGGCCAAGTCGGAGATAATCCTAAATAGCGTGGTGGAGCTGAATAAGAGCACCAAGAACACAAACAAGCCAATGGTGTACTGGTAGACAGGACCAAATAAGTAGAGCCAATGCGGGAGGCCATGGAGCTTGGTGAGGATGTTAACGGCAGCAGCGGCAGCCAAGGAGACCTCGGTCAACCAGGCCACAATCAAGCCGAAGTTGGAGCGGATCTTATGCAAATTGCTTGTAGTGAGGTAGCACCAGAGCACGAAACCACAGCAAAGGAGCCATTGGGAGCATACCACAAGGCGGTTCAACACGTGGAAGGACGTAGAGCCACGCAAGTAGTTGTAGAACACAGAAAGCTGGGACCCATGCGACGACGGGTCGGAAAGCAGATATTCCGGCAAAGCAGCCAAAGACGGCATCTCAGGTAAGGAGCCATTGTGGAACAAAAACACGTTGAGAGCACCAGCATTGGCAATTAGGTTGTTTTTCCGGTGTAACGTGTTCATGAACATGCCAATGAGGTAGGCCGGGTAGTTGTTGACGGCAGCCAAAATGGCATCATTGGGCCCGGAGATGAACGGAGGCCACCATGGAATAGCATTAATGGAGGAAACGGCGGAGCGAATTTCCAGTAACAAAACCTGGTCCACCACAGCAGCACGTTCCACAGTCAATCGTGTGACGTACCCGGCAAACGTGGCCGGCGGCAATACCAGAGAAGAGCCGTGATGATTCCACCAGGCAGTCACCGGTCGCATGAACACATCATATACAACCAGATATGCCAAGAGATACATTGCCAATATTGGCGCTAGAATGAAGGACTTTGGGTGTCGAAGCGCCCATGAGGTGCTGTCGATGAGCCACGCCATGCTGGTTGGAGGGACAGACACCACATCATGGCAGAGAGGGAGACTACTCAGTGTTTTGGCTTATGTGCAGGACATCGGTACCAGACCACCTTAGTGAGGTACCAATAAGGCGGGGGCAATTGCCGCTGTGCTGGTTTGTGTGATGGCAGTAGTTTGCTTGCGTGGGGAGGGTTTTGATAGATTTAATTTCATTGAATGATAGTATTGATGGTGGAATTGCCTTGTTATATGCAGGCGGTTTCTTCTATTTTTTTCCTGATTTTTTCAGTGCGCTAGCCAATAGTTAATGTGTATTTGATATTTAGTAATAGTCTAAAATTGTAGCTTGTCTTATAAGATCAACAACGGAATGCTGTTCAACGGAATCTACTCAAAGATGGAAAAAAAAAAAAATAAAAAATAAAAAATAAAAAATAAAAATCAACATTCATCTCTGTTTTTGCATTGGCGTACTTTCCTTAGTCCACCTGAACAACGTCAAATCGCATATGGTATTAACATAAGCTATGCAGATAAAAAAATCCTAGACAATCTGCAAAGGTCTAATCATCTCAAGTTTCAATTACCCAATGGGACCTCAATGACCCAAGGAGGTGATCTCTAATCCGTTCATTTGGGTAATCATGTTGTCAATCTGGCCATCCAACACTCCATTGGCATAATCGTCCCTGGAAGCCTGGTCCAAGTGTTGCTGTAATTGAGCCAACCGTGAGTAGCCTTCCGTACAGAACTTCAATTGGATCTTCACCAAAGACTCAAACGATGGGTCATAGTATGGAACTCTCAATGCAATAAGCTGTGGTAACTCCTCCTTCAATTGCGTGTTCAAGTCCTCGTAGATCTCCTTTGCCATGCTCAACTCCTTCTCTGCTCTAGGCAACTTCGCTGCATCCTTGGCGGGCTTGTCGATCAACCGCCTCACCTTAGCCTTGCACTGATCATAGTCGGTCTTCTTATGAGCCCGTTTCTTGATGGCCTCGTCAATCTCATTAAAGTAACCGGCAAATTTCGTGATCGGGTCCAAAATCGTCTCCCGGAACGGCTCGTCCACTTGCTTGACCGTCTCCTCGTCCAAGTCTCGCACACATTGCATGTAGTAGTTGCCAATGTTGGAGTAAATAGACCCACCTTGTCTTGCTTCTTCATACAAATTGGACACAATCTCAGCAATGGTCACTTGAGATGCCGTAACTGCTCTCAAAGAATCCAAGTAGCCCTTCGAAGCTTTTTGTAAGCCTTGTCCGGCATTCTTGAGTGTTTTGTATCTTCTTTCCTCAACGTCAAAATCCTTATCTATGGTCTTGTCCACATCCTTCACCATCACGGACCCACCGGCTCTTTGAATGGCTTTTTTAAATCCGCCCCACGACATTTTCTTGGGTTTTCTTTTCTTAGCAAATCTTGTTAATTAGTGGGAACAACAAGAATGGTGTTTTGGTGTCTGGGGAGATAAACTCGGTGTGGGTATCCGCAACTAGTGACCGATGTCACGTGACGCGCCATTATCTGGGTGCCATTTGTGCGCTTGCCAGAGACAAGTGCGCTTGCCAGAGACAAGCGCTCTTTTTTCTTTATACTCTTTAGGTACTCTTCTTACATATTACGTAAAATGGCACTTGTTACCACCAGAACCCCACCATCACCAGCGAGCGCAAACACTAGGGGATTGAACACTCAAAAATCCCCTTCCAACTCGGAAAATCCCCGCCACGACATTGTAGTTTCCTGTCGTGAGCCAATAATGAAACAGCCCTTACTTCCAGATTCCGCACCGCTCGATTTGTCGCCATTGTGTAAGCGAAGGAGCTTTGCAGTACGTAACGCCATGCCATTCTCAGGAACCTGGCCAGCCATAAATCCCGAGTAGACTCCCAGCAGCTAGAAGCAACTAGAAGCAGCGAGTCATCTAGAGAAGCACATCCCATTTGCCTCGCTGGATCTTGTCAAGAGTCAACTCCCGATGTTTCCACTCTCGTCGGTCTAGCTGAAGAAGCACAGCATAGCAGTATATGGAAGCACCAGCCCAAACACCCAAATTTGCCCGTTTGCAAACGTCCATCCGCGGAAGCCGAGCTCGCAATCCACCAACAAGGGAATCCTCAATACTGCGGTTAAACGCTGTGCCAACGAATACTATGTTCTTGGCCAAGCCCGGGCGTATGTCCACCGGCAGCGCATCAAGAAATCGCACTATCTCTTCACACACGTTCTCGATGCGGCCTTCTTCAAAGCTGCCTCTGGTATAGTGCAAACGTTCCTCCGAGACGTCCTCAAGCACCCGCAAAGAAACCACCCGGAGATCACTCACCGCAACAACACTGGCCCCCTCCCACGATACGTCAACTACCATGCACTCCTCAACCAGAGCCAGCATGGCTATCATGGGGAACCGGGGCAAGAACATCACCGAAGAAATCCGGCTACTAAGAAGACTCCTGCTCATACCCAACCGGTGTACCACGCTCCAAGACTCATCATTAACCACAAAGAGCTTCACGTTATCAGGCGAAACAAGAAGCTCATAGAGAAGCAAGTGGCGCACGAACCGTGCCAACAGACGGAACTCATCATGGCTCCACGCCACGGTCTTTTTCTCTATGCAGTCCTTTTTGAACATCTGAAGTGCCATTTGAGTATCTTCATCGTCAGCGTATGCTGTGTGGAGCTGGCGTTGTTGATCTGGCGTCAAGAGGTGGGAGTCAAAGCCAAGAAACCGCGGCTCCTCCGCGGGCTGTACTGCTGCCAGCACGTGCATTGCCCACGGGGCCGACGATGAGTCAAATGTATTGTGAGGTGCTGACTCTCCAGCAAAGCCAATTCGGACGAACCGAGGGCTTACTTCAAGAATCACCGCATAGTACTCATGGGCCATATAGTGTAGAATAGTACGTGAGCCATCAACATTGGATATACAGGATCGCACTCTGCTACTGCTATGGTTCTGCTTCTGCGTATGCTTCTGCGAATGCTTTACTATAGATTCTCCAAGTCGGCATCGTCGATGTCCATAAAATCGTCATTCTCCTTCTCCACAATCTTCTGTTCTTTCATCTGCAGTCTCTGGTAGTCCTCTAATTGCTTCAAATCCCATACAGACACGCCCTCGGCGTCCTTTGGATTTGTTGGCTGCGCAAGTGACCTTAAGAACTTCTTAGCTGCTGCAAGTGCCATATCCGTCGATAAGTTCGTGTCGGAGTCATTCAAAGCCTGAGCAATCCACCTTGGCAACTGGCTCTTTTTCCGTGCAAACCGTCTGTCGGCAAGAACCATGATTCCGTAGTCGTCTTTCCCTCGCAAAACACGCCCTAGACACTGGGCAGCGTGCCGCATGGCGTCGAAAGAGAGAAAGTCGTTTTCCTTGATCTGGAAATGGTCCCGCATGAATTCAAGTCGAGCCTTCAAGATCCTCGACTCGGTGTACTGGAAAGGAATACCGATCATCAACACCGTTCTGCCGTAGTGATGGTCAAAATCAATCCCTTCTGACACCTTCCCACGGGCCACCGAGAGCAACACAGCACCACGTCCGTTCGAGCACGCCTTCCTGAAGGTCTCTAGCGCCAACGACGTCTCCTGGGCATCTGGAGTCTCCACAAGGATCAATTTGTACTTCCACACCTCGTCTAGAATGCCCATGGACTGCCACATGGAGATAATGGACTCCATATAGAGATAGGAGGGAAAGAACACCACCATTCCGTCTGGGGTGATTTTGGAGAACTCAATGAGAAGCGAGCCGTAGTTACGCACAACTGAGGGGTCATTTCGGATCTCGAATCGTGACGAAATGGACACCTGGTCCGAGCCCTTGGTCACGATCATGGGCAAGAACGATCTTCTGGCAAGCGTCATGGTGTAGGATTCCTGGATCACCGTCTGGAAGTTGAGCATCTTCGGGTACATGTCGAGCGGAGAGATGGTACCGGAGGTGATGATGACGGAGGAGAAGCGGTCAAAGACGGGCTTGATGGCGATGGACGCGTCGAGACACGTGAAGTGCAAGATTGGGTTCGGCACGGTGGCACCTTCAGTCTCGAAGGGTTCCAAGATCAACTGGAATCCTGTTTCGTACGTGGACACGAGGGTGGCAAAAGTAGCAATGTCTTTGAGAGCGTTTAAGTCCTCGACGTCGGCCAACTCCAACGTGCGGACCAAGAGCGAAAGACGCTCGGAACAGAAGCGCAAAGGTTTCCGGTCGATAAATGTGAGCTCTTTCAAATGCTGAATGAATGACACAGGGGTTTCACTGATCACGTGGAGCACCTTCATTCTCGTCTTCAAGTACTCGATGAACCGCTTCAAGAACGACACAAAGTGCTCGGCCTTGCGGATGTTCCCCGGAACGGCCTCGTCGAGAAGGTCTTTCGGTAGCACCGGGTTGGCCATGAAGAGGTCTTCTTCGCGGGCAATCTCGTTCTGGCGTAGGCCCTCGACCAACTTCTCGTACTCGTTCTGGAGCTTTTCGCTATCCTGGGCCTTCATCTCGTCCACGGCGGCGGCCAACTTATTGGCGCCACGTGATGCCCGTTTCATGGTGTCATCGGTTAAGTAGAGGGACAAGGACTCGATGCAAACGTTATCGATGTTGTGGGCCTCGTCGAAGATGATGATGCTATCCTTAGAGAGCTCTTTAGACACACGCTCAGCGATCTTGGGGTCAAGCAAGTAATGGTAAGAGTAGATGACCACATTGCAAAAAGAAATCATTCTCCTGACGGTGAAGTAGGGACAAGTTCCCTCTGTCTTGCAATATTCAATGAGCCTTTCGAATGAATAAACGCCCTGAGGGATCAAATCGTGCTGGTCGTAGTCGTAGAGCTTTTCGTGGTAGGAGCAGAGACCGTATTTGTCAGGGTTCTGTTTCATCTGTTCATGGGACACATCCTGGGACTCGAGCTTGGACTTGAGTTGGCCGTTGGTTAAGCGACGACATCTTTCATCGACGTTAGCGCCTTTACGCTCCTGGGCCACTTGTGGATGTAAGCAGAGGTTCTTTCTTGATGTAAGACCCAACCCACGGAAGTCTTCAGTGTAACCGAGCTGTTCAGAGCGGAAATCCATCAACTTCTGGAGCTCCACCAAGGCCTTTTCGATCTCTGACATTGTACGCGAGCAATAGACGATCTTTCGATGCTCTGGATAGTGTAGTTGGTATGCCACTGTGAGAGATAGCAACGACACGGTTTTACCAGTTCCCGAAGGCATCTCTAGAATGCAGTTTCCCCCAACATCGAGAGATTTCTTGATATCACTCATATAAGCATATTGTTCTGGGTAGATTCGAGGGTATGGAAATAGAACCGGAAGGTCATCGATGTAGAATTTCATAGTAGCGAGTGAGCGAAGGCGAATGAGCTACACAGTTAGCTAAGTAAAGAGTGCGAGCAAGACAGAATCTAAAAAGAGTGCGAGTGAGACACCAAGTAAAGAGTGCGAGTGAGAAGAAAAAAGAGCAAGAGGAGACTAAGAGATTGAATAAGAGAGGGGGATCAAAAAGTAAGACTAAGATTATGGTATATATAAAGATATAAAGATAATGATAAAGATTTAATGATATAATGATATAAAGATAATGATATAGTGATATAATGATTCAATGATATAATGATAAAGATTTAATGATATAATGATTTAATGATAAAAATACAATAAATTGTGAATATCAGATTTCAGGGAATACTTTATATCAGATAAGAACATATATGATTATAGTATGGAGAATACTGAGAATACTGAGAATACTACTGAGGGTACTATAATGCTGCGAATACTAACTAAATGAATAGAGATGAAGTAAAAAAATCTGTAGAAAACAGAAATGGATACCATTAAATGATTTAGAAAAATTTATAAATTTTAGTTAGTCTTTTGTGAATATCAATTTTAAGGATACGTTCATTGTGATTTTATCAGAATTAATATATTTGCCCATTTTAATAGACAATTCTGTTCCTTTGTAGGCTATTACATATTGATATAAACATACTGATATAAACATACTGATATAAACATACTGATATAAACATACTGATATAAACATACTGATATAAACATACTGATATAAACATACTGATATAAACATACTGATATAAACCATAATATTATGCCCCCATTGAAGTCTACTATGTATCTAATTTACTAGACTTTGAAAATTTATATGAATATTTTATGAATACGAAATATTAAAAATTTCAATATTCAATTTAATGATGATTATGGTGAGTGTATTCTCATACATTTGGAAAATTCGCATGGATTTGCACTAGGATTGATAATTTCGCAACATTTGATAAAATCTACATTGATGAAATTCAAATGGTTAGAAATTTGGTGTGTAACGATGATCTAGAAATTACAATTGATTTTGGAAATTGACACTTCAATTAATCAATCATTTAAAATATTATCATTAAATCTTGGGAGAAGGAACCGTGATTCATGGAGTGAGCAGAAATCCTACATTCTACACCACGCTCTATAGAATATGCACTTGACCATGTATACTAGAGCATCCGATATTCTAAGCATACAGTATTTTGTGGTGACTGAATATGGATATACTTAATATACTTAACATACTTAAGTATACATACATATGAACATAAATATACTTAATATGAACAAACATCCTAAAAGTCAGAAAAAGAAGGACAGTTCCTGACCACACCATGAATCACGATTCCTTGATTTATTTTCTGTCAGTGATCAATTTCCTCAATTGAGGAAAAATGGCATCGGAGGTGTCGCCCGCGACAGACCGCAACACACCCTTTTTTTCATAGTACTCCCGCAACGGCGTCACTGTTTTGTTAAAAATGGCCAACCGTTCCTGAAACACCTTTGCTGAGTCATCATCACGTTTTTCAAGTGGTTCTCCTGTAACATCATCGCGGAATGGAGTCTTGGGCGGGTTGAACCCTAAATTATAAACTCTTCCTGATGGACGGTGGATCCACCGCGATTCGATCCGCTCCATGATTTTTTTCTGGTCTACCTTGAGTTCCACCACCATAGTTAAATCAGCATGTGCCTTGTGAAGAACTGTGTCCAAATGTTGAGCCTGTCCAACAGTTCGAGGAAACCCATCAAGGAGCCAAGACAGTTTTGAGTTGAGCCATCCTCGCCTCTCTAATTCTCCGGTAACCGTGTTTGTGATGATCACATCGGGAACCAACTCACCACGCTCAATGAACTGTGCTGTTTGCTCTCCAAGGGTGGATCCTCTGGCAACTTCTGCTCTCATGACGTCACCGGAGGAAATGGACGAAAATTGGGGGAAATCTTTCTTGAGCCATGCTGTTTGAGTTCCTTTTCCCGATCCAGGGGCTCCTAAGAGAATAAGACGAAATGGGTTCAAGCTTGTGCGGGGCATGAGGAAAAGAAGTGTAGAGCAAATGGAAAAGACGGTGGAATGCGGGGACCCACATTGAAAAACTGCGATCCGAATAATATCGTCCACAAGTCTAATCAAAAAATTCGTATATCCTCAAAATGCTCAAATACCTAAAAAAAAAGAAGTAGATCTTCAAATAGATCCTTAAATATAACATAAAAACCCACAATTTCCCATCTCCAAATATACCTCCTCCATTTCTATCCACTTATTCATCCATGGTTCTGCATATCTACTCCACACTGCAACATCTCGCTTCGCTATTATTTTCTCCTGCATACAACCACTTCTAATTCTTCCTCTGGCTGCTAGAGCAGTATACTATACACTAAGCTTGGACGCAGTGGCCTACTCCTCGTCCAGATCAACAATGCGCCTTCTCTTTCTCTCTCCCTCCTCGTATTTCCGTGCTCCTTCTGTTTTCACATTCCGCAACCTCTCGGCCCCACGCTCAAACTCCTCTTCTTCCTCCTCATCGTCGTCTTCCTCCACCTCAAGCTCCTCATCATCATTGGCGACAAAATCATCCTCATCATCATACTCTTGCCCCCCGTACGTCCGCTCAAACCTCTCGTACGCAGACTCATTCGACCCCCGCAGGTACCCAAGCCCAGGGCTATCTGACTTACCCAACTTCTCCTCTTGAAGTCTTCTTCTGTTCTCAATCTGTCTCTTCATCTTGAGACTCTTGCGCTCGTTCTCGTCCGCCATCCGCTGCTTCAACATTGGGTCTTTCTCCGTCAACGTGTTCAAGATCTTGTCTTTCTTCTGGATGGTCTTGACTGCCTGCGTCAACCTCCTGTGCGTCTCTGTAAACGTAGATGACGGCAACAAGTTGGCACTGCGTGTAATGATGCTCTCGTTCTGCAACACCTCGTGGTCAACATGTGACCGTGCCAAGAATGTGTCCATCACTGGGGTCGATTTGAAGTCAAAGAGCTCGTTGCCGATTTTCAACGATATCAGTCCATCATCCCACTCAACAAAGTGTGCGTTGGATTGCTTAATGATTTCGTCGTTGCCGCTATTCGAGTATCTCCACCGTATAGTGTTCTCGTTCAAGAGCTTTTCTGCAATCAAGTCGTTTTGTGTTTGTTTGGCGTCCATCTCCGCCTTTTGCCTCTGCATGGCATTATTTGCCACCTTCTCCTTAAACTCGTTGGGGTCAAAAGGATGTGCTTCAACCCCCAAGAACACTGGCATTCTGATCATATAACAGTCGCTATCAGGTTTATGTGAAATTGCATGCCGTGGGAGCGTCAAATCGAGTGTTTTCAATTCTTTTTCTTCCTCTTTTACTTCTTCGTCGTCGTCATCATCATCATCATCGTTGTTGTTGTTGTCGTTGTCTTCTTCATCCTTGTCGTCGTCGACTTCCCCATCTTCTTCTTTCGTTTCAGTGGTGCTTGGACGAGTCGTTGTGGTCTCTTCCTGCTCATCATCATCTCCAAATAAATCATCCACCTCCTCTTGGTCGTCCTCGTTAAAACTGGCGTTCTTCTCCTCTTCAGACATCTGTTGTATATGCTTCTCTACTTGGCGTGTATGTTGACATCTCAACTTCCATCTGCTAGGTCACGTGATCACATCATTACACCATAAGGTCTCTTCCTTCCCTAGCTTTAGCTAATGTTGCCCCACAAACGTGAATAAAATAATCATTACCACTATACAATACAATACAAAGCTCATGCATCATGTGCCTGCGACACAATGATCGGCGGTGACCCACTTGGAGACCCGTCTGCAGAAACACCGTCGCGATGAACAGCATTCTTGTCATTGCCGTTGACAATATAGAGCAAATTGGGCGTGCCAGACGCTTTTGCCGAGTCATTCTGTCCATCGTATGCATACTCGTCGTCGCTGCTAGCTGAGGCAAAGTCATTGTCTGTGTCGGACAACGTCATTCCTCTCTCTGGCTTCGTCAACGACCTGAACCCAATAAGGTCCATGTCGTCAGGATGCGGTGACGATAGCGATTGGCTGTGCTGCCTTCCAGAGGCACGAGTGTTACCTGCGAGCCCAGTGTTCTTGGCTCCGTCGCTGTTCCGTGACTTCGCCAGCGTAGAGCCTCCCGACTGCGGCCTGGATTCTCCATCTGCACCGCCACGGGCCCCTCCGCCACCACCAGTACTGCCAGTAGTCCTACTGACCAGTCCACTGCTTGGTGCACGCTCCACGGATGCTGTCCTTGGTGGGCTTGACTGCTCGTTGTTGGGCAAAAGCTTGTAAGCGTACTGTATGAGGAACTCCACCACCAGCTGGCTCAAGTCGTACTCCTCCGGGTCCAAGTCGTGGTCGGGATGCGAGAGAATGCAAGGCTGGAAAATTGCGGCTAGATTCCGTGACAGCATGAGGTTCTCGCTCGAGTTGCCCTGTACCATAGCAAGGAGGTCTAAGATGTAGAATAGAAGCTGCTTCAGAAGGTTTGGAACCTCGTCTAGAAGCTCCTTGTATTCGTCAATGGCCTCGTAGATGTCGCGAGTGAGCTTCTTGTAGTTTCTTGCTTTTCTCTGTGCCTTTGTTTCAGGGTCATCCGACGGGCTCTTGGTTCCTGCTCGTGCTGAAGATGGCGTCTGCGATGACCGCAAGTCCTCTTTGGAGTCAGCAGAGTCGAGGAAATCAGCCGGCGTGCTTGGAGGAGCAAACTCCGAGTACACGTCTGTGGCAGCGCTACCGGGGGCAGCCGAGGCGGCAGCGGATGTGGCCGACTGAGGCTCTTCGGTGGTCGGGGTTTTCAATACTTTGAGTGGTCCCTTTGCCTTGTACTTCATGTACTTGATAACACGTGGTCGGGACTTCAAAGGTTCCCTGAAGGATTGGTAAAGGTCCAAGGGCACCAAGGGCTCGGGCAACGCGTTGAGGTAGCGACGAAGGACGGAGGCGGCATCATGGACGGTATAGCCGTCCCAAGAGAGCTTTTTGCCGAACTCAGGAGGGGAGTTAAAGATAAGTTGGAGTTCCTTTATTCTCTTGGAAGCGCCACCCACTCTGAAGATGCCCTCGACACTCAAGCCGTTCTTCTTCAAGTAAACACCGCACTTTGCCACGACAATGGGGATACGCCCGTAATGTAGCACGTCGTCTGAGGAGGACTTTGACGAAGGAGTTGAGCCCAAGATGGAGATCTTTGCTGAGGCTTGGGAAATTGCGTCGGGCAAAGGCACGCCAAAATATTTTGAGTTTTCGTCCACCAAGGGGTTGTTTTGGAGGAAGGAGTCACGGTGCTGCCTCAAGTCAGCGTTTGGGTTAGCGAGATGCTGAGAGGCGTTACTGGCGGAGGCATTCTGGTTTGTTGTATTGGAGTTGGAACGCACACGGTTCACGTTGTTAGTAGACCTCAGTTTATGCTGTAAGAGAGGACGGAGGAAGTCCAGGGTTGGGGAATGATGATGATGGTGATGGTGGAGATGGTGGTGGTTGGTGGGACTATTTGTATTGGACTCCATAGATGGGAAAGGAATTGGCTGAGAACCAGAATGGGAGGTGGTAATGTGGTGATGTTGGGGGGAGTGGGGCATATTTGGATGTAATGTATTGGAGCCGGAGAAGGAGGAGCGAGGCGGAGACTTTGAGTCAGCAGACATTACGTCGTTGTCGGAGATATCATTGACGGACTCGTTGGAGAGGAAAGCGCCTCTCCTAAGGTTTTTGACCCAGCCAAAAATGGAGTTTCTATTTGACGGGGACGCCAGATGGGACATGAATGGAGGCGCAGGGGATTAATGATATAAGGAATGAAGCCAGGGGTAATTGATAGCGTGATTGTGATGAAAAGAACTTTGATTATAGGGATTAGCTAATGTTCAGAACTAATGTTTAGAATGAAAGGATGTTCAGAAATGAAAGGATTGTGTGGGGGGAGAATAGAGAGGAGTGTTCCTTTCTTTTTCTTTTTCTCTTTCTTTTTTTTTTTTT
>JAJMHH010000067.1:0-42170 GCA_030582955.1 Osmozyma tolerans
TTTTTTTTTTTTTAATTTACTTATTTTTATTACTTTAACATCACGTCATAAAAATGAAGAGTCTTAAGTATCAACCTCCTCGTCGTTGTCGTTATTCTCCACAGCGGTGCCTTTCACATATCTCTCATTCTTGATCTGATCGTTGATCTTGATAAAGGTTCTCAATCCCCCTAGTGTTAATTTGAGTAGCGCAATGACAGCCAAACATTCTGCTGCAAAGTGTGGGGAGAGTCTTGCTCCACTAGGATCAATAGACTGACCCGTGAGAATAAACCGAGTAAGCACGAAGCAGATACTGATGATATTCTCAAATAATCCACCTCTCCACATCGTATGCAATAAACTTTCCCCTTCCTGTCTGCTGACATCCCACGACTGCAGCCAGAATGACAAAGGTGAGATCGCCAAGTGCAAAGCCAAGTTGCGCCAGTCGCTCTTATCTTTAAAGCCACTTTCATATAGAGAGTGCCCAAGATAATGATGCTCGAAGGAAGCGACGCACAGGTGAATAAAGAGCCTTACCAACTGATTTGTAGCTTGCAAAAACATAAAGGAAATGAAGCCGACCAGTCCAATAACGTGGTTGAATACAGGTCTCACGAAATCATTATGGTCAGCAATGACTGTGCCAAACCGGGAAGGATCAGAATAACCAACAACAGAGAGCAATAAGATCGTCAAACCCGTGATAATCGACACGTCATCAAGTTGGGAATTATTCATTTTAGTCGAAAGTGAAAGCCAAGATTTGACGATTTCACCTGCTCTAATTATTGGCCTTCCAATAAGAACGGATCCCATACCGACACTCACGAAGAGAACTTGAGCAAATACTCCCAATAACAAAATCAAGCCTAGACACCTTTGCTTGAATTGAGGAGGCTTATAAACCACATCATAGCTGTTCTCATACATGAGTTCATCGTCCGAGTAGTCACTCTCATTTTCGTCATTCGCTGGCGTTTGTCTCTCCTCAGTGGGCTGCAATGGTTGATCCAGCTTTGTCACAGGTATAAATAAATTGTTAAGGAACCTTCTAGAGGAGTCACTAGACGGAGCTCTAACGTAATTACCGTCAGGGACAAAACATGCAGACACAGAAGAGTCATTGCGGAAGATCGCATATGCTTCTGTATATGTAACGGGCTTCGTAAAGTCCGGCTCACCAAAACCAAGGATTTGGTGCAAGAATGATCGATAAACGATTGTTCCTCGTTCTTGAACAATTGGTCTTCCAAGGATGAAATGGGACAAACGCAACTTGAAGCAGATGACTGCAAACAGTCTGGCCCAGAAGTCCCTCACAACTCGAGCAAGGACATCCCTGAAATAAAAAACCAATCTCAAAAACAATTGAAAGAGGACACATCCGGTGAACGAGAACGTAATCGGAAGGAAAACATTCTTTTCCGCATCTGCCGAGCTCGTAAGCCAACGAATCCCCCATGTGACTAAACCAATACCAAGAAGGATGTTGCCTGTGTAAAATTTGGCGCTCAACCAAATCCTCAGAAGTTGGAAGTTCAAAGATTTCATTAGAGCATCATGAATCAACCTCGCATTAGGGTCATCCGGACTTCTTATGAAAAAGAGAACTCCCGGCCTCAAAATCTTGTTCCTGACCATGCCAACAAACAATGCAAAGAAAAGCATGTAAGCAGTGCCGAATGCCCAATAAACAATGAATCTCACAGTCGGAATGCTGAAAGTTTCCGTGGCCGATGTGGACAAAATAGTCACGTCGAACGTACCATCACTACCGACTCGAAATATGTCTTTGACAACAAGCGGTGTCAAGCACATATCGATAAGCCACCCGCAGTAAGCAGGGAAAATGACAATCTCCACAGCAAATACAATGAAAACCTTAGCAGTAGTTGCTGCTTCAAATAAAGCCTTGTACAATCTTCGAGCAGTTCCTAAGATCGGCTTCTGTCCGGAAACCATGCTTTCCATAATTTTGTGAATAGCTTTGGTGATTATGACGTAGCCCAATCCTAATACAAAGATTCTTTCGCACAAGGAGGGTGGTTTTACCTTGTCAATAGTGAAAATCTCACAAACCACATCGATTATTGGGTCAAAAGCCACCTTTTTCAAACAAATCATCTTGCCTCTGATATCATCATTTTCAACAGCGAATACCCGAGTCAAGAGTCCCACTGTTTTTGAGCCAATTGACATAGATTTCGATGACACAAACGATGGGGTGAGAAGCTTCACCAAACCAAAGACGTCTTTTCGCACCCAAGCAAGTAGTATTGCAAGAGTAGTGGTGACCAAATTGCCCACAATATGAGGCACTAAGTAAGCATTGAAAAGGAAAAGCAGGATCACAAAGTCAGCCATAACAGTAAGAAGTAAAGGAGTCGAAATGTTCAACTTGATTCCCAATAACTCGAAGAAGTCACCATTCACATTCTGATTCTCGGCAGCCGCCAAATCATCGTTGAACAATTGCCTTCTTCTCTCAAGCTCTTCGGGGGCCTCTTCATCGCCCTCACTATCCTCTTGATCAGACATACTGTTGCCAGGGGCGCCATTTTCAGCATCAGTGAAGTCCCCATGATTATGTCCATTGAAGTGGTGATGATCGTTTATCTCTGTCTCTTGCTCATGTTGTCCATGATCATGCTGGATAGGTTCAGCTCCTTCATGCACTTGCTGAACTGGGTTATTGAGATATTCTTCCAAGGGTATATTACGGTTCGCTGGACCATCACGGGCGACGTTTGCATTATCCAAGGTGTCATTTGCCAATACCTGAGAGTCCTCCACATTTATGACATCATCGGAAGCACCAGGGCGTTCGCCAGGCCCATGGTCTTGAATCTGTTGGCGACGTAATAGTGGATCAAACTCAGTAGCATCTATGGCTCTCCGGAGTGCTTCTGCAGGCTCTATTCCTGGAGCCTGCCTAATGTCGTCCATGACCGTCTCCCAAGCAGCGGTGTTGTCATTCCCATTCTCGTTATCAATGGGATTATCATTTGCAGCATTTTCCGCATAACGCCTTCTGTACTCACCAAGAAGGTCAAGGAAATTACGACGAGGTTCTCTCCCGACTTTCTTGAGGAACAATTTAATGTAACCTTCATCGCGTACGACCCACTCGTGTTCGACAAACAAAGCAGCAATCATGATAACAAAGAGAGCCACATGGAGAAAACCGATGACAAGGGTATGCAAATGGAAGAGATACAACTTCTGTCTGGTTGGAGTTTCCGGGGAAAGCTCGTCTCTCTTCTCAAGGACAACCAGAGTTCCGTACAAAAGGGTGGTGAAAGCATCCACATCGGGAGACGGAAGCTTGCCGTCGACGGCGAACGTGAACAAGCGCCCGACTATTTTCCAAAAAATGGCTGTCTGTAGGAAGAATGTGATGAATAGTAGAATCAGGACATTTCTAGTCACCCATGTTCGTAGTAAGCGGATCACCTTGTCAACAATAAACTTGACTGGCATCGTCCGCGGCATATTCGGATCATAGATGGTGGTGACCTTATAAGGTGTATTACAAATATCACATTTCTTTGTGCTCTTGTTGGAGTGCTTGAGCCATTCCATTAAGCAATTTTCGTGAATGTGTCGAATTGATCCTCGGCATTTGCAAGGGTGAATCAATGGCTGGGTGCTTGTAGCCTCCCCTCGACATATACGGCAGAGAATCTCGCCATCCGTCATTGTGGAAGAAACTGGTCTTAGTTGGACAACTTTGCTTGTCTCACTTACGTAAGAGACTCCTTTGTGGAAATTGAAAGAGATTCGAGAAGAATGAGACTATATACAGGATACTCACTTGTGTAAGACTTTAAGATATACGATGCCGATAAGAAGCGACGGCAAATGAATTTAACAGGTTGTACACAAAGACTAACAGGCTCAATCGAGAGTCTCGCATTAAAATTATCGAAGCAAATTGAAATAATTTTTACGGTTTTTTCTCTAAGGTGTTCCAGAATTTGTTTCGCTCTCTTTTGTTTGTTTTTAAATTTTTTTTTTTTTTTTTTTTTTGTAACTTTTTTCAAATCAAAGATTGCACAAAACCCAATATTTTACATGCAGTCACTGAACCAAAGGTTGCCTTTGCAGATCAGAATGTGAGCTCATAGCAGCGATCCAGAAAATTTAGTTTCACTCTATTCATTATGTAGTGTCCCTCCACTCAATGTGCATCAAATAACTGCTGTTCGAAAGAATCTTCCTAAACTTCAGGTTCAATCACCTGCTGTTCGGGGATTTCTTCTTGAACTTCAGGTTCAATCACCTGCTGTTCGGGGACTTCTTCTTGAACTTCAGGTTCAATCACCTGCGGTTCGGGGATTCCTTCTTGAACCTCAGGTTCGATAACCTGCTGTTCAGGGATTTCTTCATGGGGCTCGGCCTCAATGACCTGCTCTTGATCATTCACATCTTGAGCACCGGCCTCAATCTCAGGTTCATCCTTTGGGGGGTTCAATTGATTCTGAATGAAGTCAGGAACCTCACCATCGTGAGTTTCAGCAGGGGGTGGCGCCTCGAACTCGAACTGTGACAGCTCTGGTCCAGGCTTTTGCATTTCTTGCTTCACCGCCTTTGGTGTCTCTTGAGCTTCATTGACAACAATGGTCAGTGCAGCAGAAAGACTGGCGCTACCGACAGATTCTTGAATGGACTTGTAGTCCTCGTAGCTCGAAAGGAAGTTATTGCAGTCATAATCCCATCCCGATACTATTTTAGATGCGACGCATTTCTTGTTCAACCAAGGAGTCCCATAGATCAAAGGCGAGAAAATGGAGTAAACAACTGACGATGCCAATAAGAAAAATGACAAGATGTAGATTCCCTTTCTTCCGGTAACGCAAGAAACAATAAGCTCGAAAACATGACCGAGACCCAAGATGGCAAAGTATTGAGATGGCAAGTAGTGGTGCAAAAACAATTGTCTTCCCATGATAAAGAATGGGAAGTAGTGGATAAGCCACCCAAGGAAATAGCTAAGCATTTGCATGTTAAAATGGAACAAGTGCTTAGACTTGGCAATTGGCTTATTAGATTGCCACTTGATAATGGATGTCAAGACATGGATGGCAAACGCAAGCAAATTACCTGAGGCAACCCACCACACCAAAGGGTTACCAAGGAAGTAAACCTGAAGGTGGTCCTTGGCCCAGTAGTTAATACCACGCAATAACAATGGCCATTCTTGTGGGCTAGATTGCCAGTTGTGATGCGTAGTCAAACCTTGGTTAATCTTCCACATTGTTGCGTGTGACTCGGCGAACTTCTGCCAGAAACTCAATTTAGGGTACGAGACTGTTTCTCTTTCGGACTCAGGGAGTCTCTCGTTTTTGTTGGTTTCAATGTACCAGTGAGTCAAAGGCCTGTAACCTTGAGATGCAGCAGTGACTTCCTGCTGTTCGAAGCCCCAGGATGGTAACTTAACCTCACTGGAGAACAAGTAAAGACCAGTCATTGCATGTCTCAATCTGAAGGTAGTCTCCAAAGCACGAATTTCATCCTTTGCTTTACCATTAGTTTTGTGTTTAACAACCTCAAAGATCCAGTCATCGTTAGCGTCACCTTGGAAGCCCTCGTAACCGTAACACGAGACCTCCTTTTGCCAATCACGCTCACTGACTGGAGGCTTTTCGTCATGGGAATGTAACCTTCTTTTGGAGTTAATATGAGTGAATCTGACCTTGTCGCCATCCTTCAATTGCACAAACTCATCTGGGATGGAGAAATTGTATGGCTCAATCAAGAACTCATTATTAGAGTCTAAGTGAGGATACAAGGTGATTTGTTGCTGTTGAGAACCACCTGGGTACATGTGGTTGTGGGAGTGGAGGTAGCCGCCTCTCGTATTGACATGGCGAATTGTAACGATGGAGCCATAGCCAATCTGAGCGGTGGTTGACTTGGGAACAGTAGAGCCAGACAAACCGGCACGGAATGCACTGGTCATAAAAGCGGAACCATCGCCATCGTTGGTCAAAACATTGAAGTGAACGTAAAAGGCCAACATGTAAACAATTGCTGGAATTCCCAAGAGCAAAGCTCCTCTGAAAGCGGCATGCTTCCAGACTTTCTTAGAGGAGACATTCAAATCACCAATCAAAACCCACATGTGACCAACGCAAAGAACGCCGACCCAAGCGACAGTGAACAAACCGACCCACTTCGAACTCAAAGCCAAACCCAATGCAAGAGAGCAAGAGGTGAGAGAATGGAACCACTTAACGGAGAAAGCCTGTTGTGCTTCAAACTTCTTGAAAGCATAAATGGCAGCGGCGATGAAAAAGATAAGTGGCGAGTCGAGCAAGATATATCTGCTGATTGTGGAGAAGGAATTTTCAACCGAAAGCAAGCCAGCGGTGATGAAAGCCACAGCAGGGCGCACACCAGAAGAGCGCAATGTCAAGTAGCACAAAATTACAGTGGCCAAACCCAACATTGCAGGGAAAGACCTCATCAAAACATAGGGGACGGTAGATGGGAACACATCGCCAATCAGCTTGAATTCAAAATCACCTTTGAAACCGCCAAGCGAGCCGATGGCAGCGAAAAGCATCTTGGCCAATGGAGGGTGAACATCCATAAAGAAATTGCCCAAGATGTACTTTCTTGCAAAGCCACCAAAGTGAACTTCAT
The DNA here is from genome assembly GCA_030582955.1 of Osmozyma tolerans. NCBI lineage: Eukaryota > Fungi > Ascomycota > Pichiomycetes > Serinales > Metschnikowiaceae > Osmozyma > Osmozyma tolerans. The sequence goes on from JAJMHH010000067.1 coordinate 6,634, forward strand.
CAAACACCACAGAATTGGGGTACTCCAAGTTATGGAGTCTAACACATAAGCCGGCAACAAAAAGAAGGCCTAGCAAGACATATTCCTTGGAAGAGACGGTTCTGGCCTTGGTGATGTATTCAGGCACAGTCGAGGAAAGGTAGTCTCTTTGGGGGCCCTTTTCGAACACTGGAGGGTTGACGGTATCCAAATCCAACAAGTAGGCCGATTGAGGCGAAGATTCTGTTACAGACTTTGCCTTTTTTGCCATTTTCAATTGGTTTACTCGAGAATAGAGAAAAGTGCAGTGGTGGTCTGAGAAAGTAAATTTTGTTAGGCGACGAGTGAAAATGATATACGTGTAGCTTGGCTCAAATGCGCGCTGCTGGCCTGAGCACGCTGTACGTAAAAATGAAGGGTACCCACTAAAACAACGCGCACTTGAGGCGTTTCAGGGAATAGTTGTTCGAGAAAAATAAGGTGAGCCTATTTGTGATGAGCAAGATGGTAAGTTTTGCCGGCAAAAAGCTACATTTGAGGGCGGAGTTTTCTTTAGTCTCGCTAAATGGCCAAAGTCATGTGAGGCTCGTTTTTAAAACGGTCGCTTGTGTGCGAGACGTGTCTGTTTTGTTTTTTTCCGCCCAATGCATAAACTAGTAGTGCGAAAGACCGGCTTTCTTGCGCCGTACTGTGCAGTTAATAGGTCGCTTCGATACATGCCGATATTGGTTAAGTGGTCAGCCAAGGGACGCTGGGCTTTTCGTCGTTTCGCAGTAAGACATGTGCCGATTTCAAATCGAGGCGAATTTGGGACCATTGAGGAGTTTGTCTGCATCATTTACTTATATCCAGGAGAATCCTCAAGTCTATAAATGAGTGAACACGAACGCTTGTTGTTTTTACACGTGAACTTTTCTCAACTAATTTTGTATAGTGTAAACTAATTTAACCTTTTGATTTTTCTTGTTTAAGCTTTTTCTATATTCTTTGTTTCCTTTCATTTTTTACTTTTTAATTTTATTTTTTTTGGGTCAGAGGAAAGCATATACGTCAAATATGAGGCTCAGTTGTTTGAAGGTCTCGTTCCTGAAAATACAAAAACACGCAAAGCCGAGAGGAAAGTAAAAAGCTTCCAATCTTAAACAATCAAGTTATCATTATGTCAAAATATCTGCTAACGCGTAGAAAAGGAGCAAGACCTTCCTAACAACTATGGTAAATCATACACATCCGCGGCAAGATCATTCACCTGACCAAGCAACTAATCCAACTCGGGTCTTGCACATAGTACGGTTCTCACCACAGTGACCTAGTTGCCCGGTGGGACTTTCTCATATGTTCTGGCGGTCTTTTTCAAGAACCAAGACAAATTCTTATATCAGATTCACCAGCAAAGTTAAACCTATCCAGCTCTTTAGAAGCATGCAAATCTTTTCCATCCCAATGTCCTGGGGCCAGGGCAACAATTACGCCTACCTTCTAGTAGACGACCCCACAAAACACGCATGGTTGATTGATCCCGCTTTCCCCGACGACGTACTTAACTACTTGGCAGAAAATAAACCCGGATACGAATTGAAGGCAATTGTGAATACTCATCACCATTGGGATCATGCTGGTGGCAACAAGACTTTCCACAAGAAACACCCTGATTTGCCAATCATTGCTGGGACCGACTCTCAATTGGTCACGTACACTCCATCCCACGAGGAGGTGATTGACCTTGGTGACCAGTTGTCCATTACTGCTTTGCATACTCCGTGCCACACCCAAGACTCCATCTGCTACTTTGTGAAGGACTCAAAGACTAACGAGAAGGCCGTTTTCACTGGCGACACGCTATTTATCTCTGGTTGCGGCCGTTTCTTCGAAGGTTCTGCCGAGGAGATGGACACTGCATTGAACAAGATCTTGGGCAGGTTACCTGCTGATACCAAAACTTATCCGGGACACGAATACACTAAGCTGAACGTGAAGTTCTCAAAGACGGTTTTGCAAAATGAGGCTCTTGATAAACTTGAAGCTTTCACACAGTCTAACAGCATCACCGCAGGCCAGTTTACGATTCGTGACGAACTTGCATTCAATCCATTCATGCGTCTTCTGGACTCAAACGTCCTCAAGGCAACAGGTGAGTCTGGCGCTGTCGATGTGATGGCAAAATTGCGTTCTATGAAGAACAACTCGTAGTTAGTTCTGATTACAGCTGAAGATACGTAGCTTTTCAATTGAAATAATAGGGTGTATTTCATTCTATCGTAACCATTTGATTTATCTCATCTAATATGTCTTCTTGCAACTTTTGAACTTTTAATTCTTTGCGAAGTTATTGTTAGGTCGTCTTTCTGTTATCATTAGGTAAACTCAGCTTTCGACAACCGGCCAGGAGTTGAAAGACTCTTTTCTCTATTCAATTTGTCCTCACAAATTCTGGAAGCCAGTCCTCCACATACTCGAGCTCCGGATGCCACATCTCAATGAATTCTAAGTCGAACTCTGACTTGCCCATGGCGAACTTTTCGTACTCTTCGAATATCCCGCTCATACACCAGCCTTGAAGAATCTTCCTCATTAGCCCGACAAGAACACCTATTCGGTGTTTTCCCTTGTTCGAGTGTATGAGAATTGGGAAATTCTCCTTATTTAGCATAAGCTCAAGCGCTCCCACCAAAGACTTTTGTGTCTGTTGTTGTGTCTCTTGCAGTATGAAAGGTTCTTGTGAAGACTGCATCACTAGGGGATAAAATTTAATGTCCGTGGTGTCCAACCATGCTTTGTAGTGCTCATATATCTCAGCAGTTCCGTTTTTATCCTTCTTTGGCTTCTTCTCCTCATGGGGCCTTTCCAGCTCAGCACCGGCTCCGCCCGAGTTTTGCTTGTCTTTATCTCCGTCTAGTACTATATCTTTTGTCTTATTCTTTTCCTCACTTTTGTCTTTATTCTTGTCCTTGTTTTTGTCCTTATTCTTGTCCTTCTTCGGCTTATCTAGGCAGAGGTCACCTAGGTATATTATTGTTTTGAGTTTCAACTGCTTCAAGAATGGATAGTTTATCGGCATTGGAAATCCAGACCTATAAATTCCATCCTCCACAAGGGAAAAATTTAGAGGGGGCACATAGTTTGGTCTGATAATGGAAGGTATCATTTCGGTGTCAGCATTCGGGCGTGGTTGGGAATCATCTGAATTTGGGGCTGTAGGATTCTTGGACGGGAAAGAGTCCTTCACGCTCTGAATATTCGGCGCGGAAGCCATTCTTCAATGTAAACGGCTTGAAATTGTATGTCGAGTCGTTCCCCCGTCGTAATTAGCTACTATCAACAGAACAGACCAATTTCGCGACTGCACACAGACTGATTGCAATCTTACAATGTTGATTACATGCGACGAAAGGCTAAGCATTCGTATTACTGCTAAGCTGAAGATGAGAATATTAGGCCTTGTATAGGATCATTTGCTAGCAAAATTGCTTAAATTAATGCATGAAGTGAAAGGTAAGGATTGTCCAGGAATTATAGAAGAGGCTGGAACTCTGCGAGTATAGGCGGCCTCTCGTTCGAGTTTGATGGCGTCGTGTGGTAGCTGCCACCTCTTGCGGATCCATTGATAGTGTCTGGAATGACTGGGGGCGGTGGAGGTGTCTGTTTGAACGGTGGAGGTAGGATGATTTTAGGAGAGTCATCGGAGTACCTCGTCGGCGTAACAGTGTTTGCGAGTTCGTAGATTGGTATTGCTTGAAATCCCTGCGGAAAGATCTCAAGCTTAATATTGTCCTCGTGGTTAAAGATTTTCTCTAAGTCGAAATCACAAGTGACATGAGCACCGGTCTTAGCGTTACGCAAGCCAAAAATCTGGTTTTCATTGAGCTTAAAAGCCTGTCTGGCGTTCTCCATCATCTCCACGTACCGGGGAGGAGCAGAATTGCTGTTCATGTAAGAGAATTCAAGTGCCGAAGACAAAAACCTTAACTCCACCAGTTTTTTCCTGCCATCCATCTCATGAGGCGCGGGCTTCGCATGATGGCGAAGCTCCGAGGCAACAGTTGCTAGACTGCTAAGCGAAAATCCATTGGAGTGGAGCTCGTTGGGCTCGGCAGAAGGAGCTGTTTGATGCAGATTTTGTATCTCGTTGCGCAAGAAAGGACGTGAAGTTTTCAGCACAAGCGGATACTCCAAGAGAATCGACCGATAGAATGCTTCACCAAGAGGGTAGAGCACTCGATCGAAGCCAAAATCATTGACGCAGCAGCCTATTAGTGTCTGAAGTGTGATGGATGCGGTCTCATCGTTCAATGTTTCGTTAGTTGGCGAATCAGGCTCAAGACTCTTGTAGAACCTAGCTAGAAAAGGGCTCAGGGAAAGCTTTTCCAGTAAGTATTCAATTGAGGTCTGATTGAGGTTGGAAAACGAATTCTCAAACACCAATGCTGAAATGGAGCGAATGCAGTTTTCACCCAAGACTCGGAGAAAATCATTTCGAGGTTTGAGTGTGGACTCAAGACACAGCTTGGACCGCTTCATCAAAAGAAGCAAAGCTAATCGTATTGCCCGTAGTTCTTTCTCGTTTTCTATTTGAATCTGGGTGGCGTGAGTCATGCTGGGCAAAGGAGGTAGCATCACGTCAAGACGTGGTTTCTTCAGCTCGGGTCTTTCTGTAATTGGTCTAATTATCGACCCAATAGCGGCACGAGATCGGTCCTGGCTAGTGATGAGTTTGGTTCTCGGGTAGTTCATATCGTAGACCTCGTCATGGGCATCCGTGTTGAGACAAGCTATTTCGGAGAGGAAATGACCCTTTTCATTGGAAGCATAGTAGTCTGATGGATAGTTTGCACCGCGATCATCTTGAGCCATGTATTCTGGGGATGCATCGGACGAGGAGTTCTGTGTCTTAATGTCCGGTCCACGTTTCGTCTTGGTAGATCTCTTTCTGTTTCTTCTGACACTTTGCACTGCAGCACGCACCAACCGGTCGAAGTCAGCAATATACTCAGAGTCATATTTAAACTCGAGTCTAAGGATTTCAGCGACCTTTTTGATCTCATCTTCTTGCTCGCTAGCTTTCTTGGAGCTCAAGTCGAGGGTATCGATTAGTTCGAGACGACGGGCGGAAAAGCGTTTCCAAAGACGCTCATCTAGGAAATTGAGCCTTTCACGAATCACATGAGTAACTCCGTGTTTTTTCTCGTCGTTCATGGCTACATTTATTCGGCCAGTTTTGGGAAGAGCTGAGGATGATTCAAAATCACCATGACTCCGTTTGTCTGAGGGTGCGAATCTTCGCTCGAGATTCTGACTCATGACTCCCAGTCACACGTAAGGGATTATAAGACGCCCTGAATTAATAACCGAAACAAGAGAAGAAGAAACGAAATAAAAAAAAAGAAAATGCTGCAACTGGCAAGGTTTACGAAGATCTCGGCGGGACAATCAGTTGAGACTCATACGTTGAACAGGAGATCATGCTCCTAGTATATTATTATGATGCAACGGCGATTTCGTGCGTCTTCTTTATTTGCCAAGACCCAGCTAAAAATTGTCCGAGATCCGTGTCACGTGCTCACATCATTTAATATATATTTATATATCTTTTTTTTTTTTTTTTTTTTTTTTTGACGAGCGCGTGAGCTGTTCAAATTTCAAAAAGTTTGTTGTTTGTTGGGACCTGCAAATAAGAGGTTGAGTCATTATCATAAATGGGTCTTTCCGCCAATGAAAAAAAGCGCCTAGAGACTAGGCTACACTGAGATTTTATGATTATGAACCAACACATATAGTATTTTTTTTTTTTTTTTTTCAAAAAAAAATTCATAAGTCGTATCCATATATTATCCTCAATCAGCATTCTATTCTATGAAATCTTCTTCATTTCGGATGATTCCGTTCGTAATGTCAACTTGAAGTGAGTCACTTCGTGCATCAGTATGAGATGTACAGGCCTTCCTATTATGGTAATGGAAAATTTTTACCGCGATGGACAATCAGTATAAAGTCCCTTTATCGCTCCTCCACCCACTCGTCTGTCTTCTTTTTCTTTTCAGTTTCTACACATTTTTTTCTTTTCAATTTTACCAACTTTTCCATATTTGGTTTCTGATATCCATACTCAATTGATTACGTCTCTCACATAATGTCTAAAGGAAAAGTCTGCTTAGCATATTCTGGTGGTTTGGACACTTCTGTCATTCTCGCCTGGTTGCTTGAACAAGGATACGAAGTTGTCGCTTTCTTGGCCAATATTGGTCAAGAGGAGGATTTCGAGGAAGCCGAGAAGAAGGCTTTGGCAATTGGTGCATCCAAGTTCGTCGTTGTCGATGTCAGAAAGCAATTCGTCGAGCAAGTCTGTTTCCCAGCTATTCAGGCTAACGCTGTCTACGAAAACGTCTACCTCTTGGGTACTTCGTTGGCTAGACCAGTCATTGCCCAGGCCCAGATCAAGGTTGCCGAAGATGAGGGCTGTTTTGCTGTTTCCCACGGCTGCACTGGTAAGGGTAATGACCAGGTTCGTTTCGAGTTGTCTTTCTATGCCTTGAAGCCCGATGTGGTTGTCATTGCTCCATGGAGAGACCCAGTTTTCTTCAACAGATTCGCTGGCAGAAAGGACTTGTTGGACTACGCCGCTTCCAAGAACATTCCTGTCGCGCAAACCAAGGCCAAGCCATGGTCGACTGACGAGAACTTGGCTCACATCTCCTTCGAGGCTGGTATCTTGGAGGACCCTAACACTACTCCTCCAAAGGACATGTGGAAGTTGACTGTCGACCCGACCGACGCTCCAGACACTCCAGAAGACTTTGATGTCGTTTTCGAGCAAGGTTTGCCCGTCAAATTGGTCTTGGACGGCGGCAAGAAGACCATCACCGACCCAGTTGAGTTGTTCCTCGAGGCCAATGCCTTGGCCAGAAGAAATGGTGTTGGCAGAATCGACATCGTCGAGAACAGATTCATTGGTATCAAGTCCAGAGGCTGCTACGAGACTCCTGGCTTGACTATCTTGAGGTCTGCCCACATTGACTTGGAAGGCTTGACGTTGGACAGAGAAGTCAGAGCATTGAGAGACCAGTTCGTGACTATCACTTACGCCAAGTTGTTGTACAACGGTATGTACTTCACCCCTGAGTGTGAATACGTCAGATCCATGATTCCTCCATCGCAAAAGACTGTCAACGGTACCGTCAGAGCCAGAGCATACAAGGGTTCTTTCACCGTGTTGGGTAGATTTTCCACCACCGAAAAGTTGTACGACGAGACTGAGTCCTCCATGGACGAGTTGACTGGCTTCTCTCCACAAGACACTTCTGGATTCATTGCCGTGCAATCCATCCGTATCAAGAAATACGGTGAGGCTGCCAGAGAGAAGGGCACCAAGTTGGACTTGTAACTGCACCACCATCAATGCCTATAAATAGACCCTAATGTACACTACGAACGTGAAAACCACTTTTTGACTGTTTATAATCGTTTGACTGTTAATCATGCACTGAATAGATCCTCACTGATGTCGTATTTCTCACCAACAAGCCCCTTGACCACCAAGACGGCTTCGTCGATACGAGTGTAGATCAAGTGGGTGAGAAGTAGGCAAATAACGTTCAATTGGCCGTCATGCGAGAGCATCTTGGCGTAATTGATAGAGGCATGCCGATTGCGCAATTGGCCTTCACGAGACAAGTTGGAGTACCCCAGTTTCACCTCATCCTCAAGCAAGTCGCTTTCTTCCTCGTCACTGACATCTTTGTATATTCTGTCATTCATGGATATTGAGCTCAAACCGAATTGATCACTGACTGCCTCCAAGTGCCTCACTGCTATAGTGGCACTGGTGATCTTGGGCAATGGAGACTTGCCATTGAGACTCCCAGCCGACATGTTCACCATACCCAATATATCAGCAACAAGATCAGAGTCAGCCCATCCAGCTCGTGACACAATAAGAGGAATCCACTGTTGAGTGTCTTCAATTTGATTAATTGTTCTGTAAAGCAAGTAGTATAACTGAATAATGTCAGTTATCAAGCTGTGAAGCCTCATATATTTTTCTTCTGGCCACGCCCCGGTTATGGCCACCTCGTACTGGATCGGCCCCATCATAGACTTTGCTGTGGCGAGAGATGAGAGCAATCGCCGAGTGAAGTCGCCGAAAGTATCATGTCTCGCCTTGATGTGGACATTTGGATCCTGCTGTCTATCAAGCGCAAAGGTCGTCACTCTGCAAAAGAGCTCGGAAGAGTTTTCAAGTGCGTTAGCCATGATACGCCGCACTGCAACCTTACTACTCCTTGCGACAGGGAAAGTGCTAGCCAAGAATGCAACCGCAAGGCCAATCACAACACTTATGTATCTCACAATGGCCACACGAAGCCCATATCCAATATTGGCACTGGTGTCGTGGACAGCGTCCACCCAACTGGTACCCAAGACCAACGTGGGGGTGACTGTTGTTAAGATATTAGGCACTTTTGTCGAATGGATAGCAAAGTGTCTATAGTAGCACAAAAAGAAGTATAGAAACCCTGTCACTATAGTGTACCCGTAGTGGTTTCCGTGTCCCTTGCCTGTTGAAATGTACCACGCTATGCACCCCGAGATAACGCCAAATAAAGAGTAAACACATTTGGAAATGAACATGTACACCGTTTCTGCGGTATACTCGCTTGTACTGATGGCACACACGATTGGAAGCCATATGAGTCTATTGTCAAAATACCAACTTGCTGTGGTCCGTACGTAATAGGGACACGCGCAGACGTTGATCAAGATACCCACCCTGATCCAAAACCAAAGTCTGCTTTGGTTCATGAGCCACCTATAGCTCGTCAACAAATAATAGAATACGACTTGAACCGAAGTTTCTGGATCAAGAGCATCTGGGTCACGATTGAGAATGCGAAAGTCCTTCTTTTCACCAACAGAATGTGGTACTTCTTCGGATACATCTTGTCCTTTCCAGCTATGCTTGTCATGTTTCGTCCTCGTAAACATGGTGATGAGTTTGGGTGTCGGTCTTGTCTCATCCATTTCAAGAAGCAAGTCCACGAACGTCAAGAGCTGCCTCCCCACATCCGTACACATGAAGATAAATAGTGATGTCTGACTTACTAAGCACAATCTTTGCTCGTCTCCATAGATCGTGTCGGCGAACTCATTGTGCAAGTGTCTGATACCCGAAAGCTTGTCAAAAGCTTTTTGAAATTCTTCTCGGGCCTCACGGAGCGATTCGTGTTGTTGCCTTTGAGTTTGAACATGTGATTTCCATTTCAAAACACTATAAGTCCGAAACTCGTTTGCCGCCTCGAGCCAGTTCACAACAACATTTATCAACTTGGCAACATCGTGAAAGTATTCGGAATCATGCTGTCTGAAGTGATCAGCAATGTGGTCAAGATCTGCGAGTCTAATCCTGTCTTTTTCAGGTCTGCCCTGTAGACGTTCCCGTATAACTCTTTTGCTCTTCTTGCTTTCATAGGTTCCAACCTTGGCGTAATGATGTCTTAACAAAGCACTTAGTTTGCCGTGTGGCACTGCACTTTCACTCGACAAGCTTCCCCGTCGGCTAGGTGGGCCGTATCTGTCCATTGCCATTTCTCTACGCTCATCGAATAATTCATAGAAAAATTGGAAACCTGTAAGAGTTGTCATAAGAGGCTTCACAATTGAGCGGATTTCAGCAACATCACCTGCATCAAACCTGCCAAATGAGATTTCGAAGCGACAAGAGGATATAAACACGTCTAAAGGAGGAAGCTTCACCCTTAGCTGATGAACATCACTTTGAAAATCTTTGAAAGACTTGAAAGAGTCCAAGGAAGGTTTCATAGTGGAGACAAATCTCGCGTTTTTCTCACACACCTTGGAAATCTCCTTGAAAACGCCTGTTGCCCCCTTAAGGTATTTGTAGTTTGAAGTGAAGGGGAATATTAGACAAGATACCAAGATTTTCATGGCAAATGCAAACGCCATTGGCTTAAAAAGGGTTAACCCGATTGCCATGGGGTCAAAAAACGGAAAGAATACCCCATAACAAACATTAATGGTGAGATTTATGCTTCCACAGACGTACGGCTGACGAGCCATAGGATGATACTTCAGAGGAAGGCCAAAGGATACGATTCCAACAATGAGACCCAATATCCAAATTACCGTGCATCTTGTTTCGAGAAAGCGCCCCGTGAATAGCTCATTTCTCAAACACTGGGATATGTTACTTGCAGAGCAGGTCCCCTCGGCAATGAGTTGCTCAGCAATAGACTGTTTTGTGGGCCAGCCCCGTATTTTGGCAGTGATGGCAAAACAAATGGTTGCAATCAACCATGCATAGCAGACGTACACCATACAGACCAAGGCCAAGATGGTGTTTATGCTCACGGAAAGCCCTCCGCTGGACAACACAAATCCGAAGATTTGGAGAATAAATGGAGCTCTTCCCATCCATAGCGCAGCTTTATTGACCACGAGAATGAAGACGGTGGCCCATACCTGAAAAAATGTTGGTAAAATTGTCTTGAAGGAAATCCAATCACGATGCTCAAGTATCCAGTCTGGGTATAATGCTAAGAGATACTTTCTGAGGGTAGACTTTTGCTTGATTGTGTCTTCAAAGGAAACATTCTTGTCCTGACCATTTTCGTAGTAGATGTTATATTGGGAGGGGTCTTCGATTGGCTCTTCGAAGTAAGCCTCGGGTTGATTATGTTCAAGTGAACTTCCAGAAGATCGAATGGACATTTAATTCTGGACCGGGATTTTCCATCAAGATGGATGTAGTTTTGGGAAAAATGGATCAAATTGTTGGATGAAAATGGCAACACAACGGGATTGCAAAGGAAAAATGCGGATTAATAATTATGCCATTTGTCAGAGTTATTGTTTGTAGTTGCGGGGCACAGAAGGCGGCGCAAGGCACCCCCACAATAGCCCTTGCGCGCAATGGATCAAATGTCCAGAAGCCAGGTCTTAATGTTTTCGATATGCTCCGCGGCTTCACAATTGAGAGAATGGACCGGGATACTTTTCTTCGCAACAGCCAGCAGTTTCGCCAAGTGCAAATGGTCGGTTAAATGGGATACCCAAGTTTCCAAAATGCTTTTGCAAAGGTCATGTGAGTTTCCTTTATCGCCAATGGAGTGCTCGTAAAACTCGTCTTTGTTATTGTAGTAATAGCTGGAGGCTAGCCAGAGCACCTTATTAAACTTTGGGAAGCGATACCGCGCGGGAACTCCGGTTTCCCTTTCTAGCAGGTATATTCTCAGATGCATTGGCACATCCTTGAGAGTAAGAAAATTCCCTCCTATTATAACGGTATCCTCCGGCGTATGTACAGAGTGAATCCAGCCACTCGGAATAATTAAGAGGTCACCGCTTTTGAGATTCACTTTAAAGCCTCCAGTAGGCTTCGTTTTTTTGCCCCCTACCTTCGCAGTGTACTCTGGAAACCACGTTACATTCTGCTGGGGCTCCTTACACCATCGAGTGTACAAGTCCAAGTTTGCTTCTGTAGGCGGGTACATGAGAAATGTTTTGCTCCCGTGGCACACAGTATAGTAGACCGGTGTGCCACTGAAGTCGATGTGGAAGTCGGTGTATGAGCCAGCCACAGACATGAGGCAATAAACTGTTACTTTCGGTCTAAGCTCATTTTTGGCCTCCCATACCTTATCCACTAAGTCAAGATCTCTAACCATCTTGGGCCGCACAAACTTATCGCCGATGCCCTCAACATCAGAAACCTCGAGGGATATGACGTTTCGTATCCTGTCCTTCTCCTTCATGTAGAAGTACTTCTTCCACTGACGCAACTTCCATTGTGGAGACTCGCTTTGCTGCGAAAGCACGTCCATAACCTCCACGGGCTCATCTTCACCAACCAAAGAAGCGATTGTGGCCACCGTGATGTCATTGCGAGCTAGTGGAAGCTTCATTCCAGCAGGGTTGCTGTCCAGGTCGGGGACGAGCACAGGTTTCACGAGGCCAGTGCTTAGAACAAAGTCTTTTGTGAGTTCGTCGCCTCGAAGCACATCAATGAATGGCGACAATTTCTCGTTCGTGTCGACTTCAGGCAGGAATCCCATAAAACTCGTCAAGTGGGGATGTATGCTCTTATCGAGGGCGAATGTCTCGCCTTGGTCGAGTGCAACATAGTCTATCTTTACACGAGCCCGTTTCAGCACTCTCTTCATATGGGATTTTCCATGCTTCTTGGAACACGAGGAGCAATGGTACGATGCAATCTTGCTTATATCATCTTCTGTTTCGTTGATGCATTTAGTATGGTACCATTGGCGGCAAATGTCGCATCGGATCCAATCGATCTCGTTTTCGCTTTCTGCTGGAGGTGTATTCAAACAATTGGGACACTGATCTGAAGATACCATCGTGTAGTAGAGATGTGGGCTTTGCTCTTCCTTGTCTTTTCTCTTTATAGTATTATTATTATTATTTTTTTTTTCCGATTCTTTGAATTGTTCTTTTGTGGTATTGTTGAGAAGCTGCCAATTTGGCGTGATTATTATCGAGACAATCCAGATGAGAATGCGCGTCCTTTCATGTAAGTTGTCCCTCGTTAAGCTTCATGCGCAGCCATTGCCCAAGCCGGCAAAAAGCAACTTCTAGTGAAGAAGAAATCACAAGACTAGTTCAATCATTTTACTGTATGCTTTTATTTCATGCTTTTTGAACTTCATCCAAATTTCTCTCTTTACTGTTCTCAATTATCTCTATCGCGGCCACCTACCCCACTAGGCTTTGGAGAACGGTGTCGCACGCAACCGATTTGAGCCTACTTCTATTTTTTTCCTATTTCTTTTTCTTTTTTTTTTTTTTTTTTTTTTTTTTTTTTTTTTTTTTTTTTTTTTTTTACTGAAGCCTCTGAAACTATGCTAGCAAGACTAAGAACAGCATCATGCACGCGAACATCCATAAGATTTAACACAACCGATAATCGCCAAAACTTCCTTCAGGAATACAGAATTAGATCTTCTTTGGAAAGACTCATATACCACTATGCCGAACAAAGCTCACCTCGATTATCAATTCTGTCAATCTTGGAGCAATCAAGAAGAATAAACAAGAACAATGTTGCAGATGCTGCGAAGAATACAGTGGAAGAGCTTCTTACCTATAATGGCAGACGGTTGAAACAGTTCCGCAACCTCCCGTACTTGGTGATGCTCAACCCCTCCATTTCTGAGTCATATGATATGTACCTCAAGAGCATGTCTGTTCTTCTCAAGGCGTCTTTGAATCCACCATCGTCAGCATCAGAAAATAACGAATTCCGCGATACAGTGCTTCGACAGTTCATTGATATACATGCCGATAGTCTTCCGGCACTTTCCAAGGGATTCAGCGAGGTTCTCCACCTCCTATCAGTTACACAGATCAAGGAGTTTCTCGACGAGTACTTGAAAGAGCGTATATCCATGCGATTATTGGCATATCAGCATATCCTGCTCACGGATTCGCTAGATGGTGGCTCATACCACCAGGGAAGCCCCTACAATGGTGTCATCAAGCCGTTGGACATCAGAGAGGTCATCAAGCGGAACGCAGAGCATGTTAATGACATATGCATGATGAAATACGACCAGCTGGTGCCGGTCACGATCGACACAAATCTTTATCCTCCTAGTTTCTGGAATCTGAGGGAGAATCCTGATCTCACCGGAAGGCTGCGGGGAAATGACAGTCCCATCATATTCCCTTACATTGAGTACCATCTAGATTACGTTCTCACAGAAGTGTTCAAGAACTCATTTCGGGCACACATTGAAAACAACGTGACTGATCCGGTCCAGGTGACCGTTTCGACGAGCGAGAACCCATCGTACATGGAAATGAGAATACGTGATAAGGGGAAAGGAATCCCACCTAGAGCTTTGAACCACATCTTTGACTACTCCTTCTCTACTTTTGAGTCAGGAGAAGGCGACAGCTACAAAACACTTAATGTGCCTCCAGGATTAGGAGGAAACACAGTTGCCGGCATGGGTTACGGGCTTCCTTTACTGAAAAGCTACATAGAGATCTTCAACAATACTCTTGATGGGCAAAAAGATTCAAAAGGTCTGTTGAGTGTCCAGACATACAACGGATGGGGTACGGATGTCTACCTCAAGACTGTGGGGTCTTAGCGTAGGAGTGAACAGGCTTATTTTGATAATACTTCTGATCCCTCTGACCTGTACACATCAGGAACCTATTAATGCTTTCCAAAAAAAAAAAAAAAAAAAATAAAAAAATAAAAAAAAAAAAAAAAAAAAAGAATATAATAAGGTAACATTTGCAATGTATGCATTCTCTCCAACTTTAGACAGCGCGAAAGTGTGCATATTCCGCACTAATCGAACTGACCTTCAGCCGCAATCGGTTCCCGGTTCCGCTCGTCACCTGGCGCGAAGCATTCGGTATCTATTCCTTTTTCTTGGGCTCCATCCGTCGATTGCGTTCCTTCCGTTGACCTAATTTTTGCATCTTCTATAACCCTTCTGGGATTCTGCCCCGCTCACCTGCAATAGTACTATGCTAATATTATAATGTCCTCGCTGACCGAACTACAACGAAGCTCGAGTAAAGATCCCCTTGAAAAATTACGTCTGCAGGCTCAACCAATTCTAATCAATAGCGATCCTAGTGAATGCAATAAGAACTTATCGACGTATTTAAAGCTCGTTGTTGACTTTTTGAAAACTCAGTCGGAAGTTTATCATGTGTGCTCAATTCTTGCCGTGGATTTGATGCGATCCAATCTTTTCTTAAAGAACTTCCTGTTGGCCATTGGGAAGTTCTTGAGTCTCTTGAATGTGTTGAGCGAGACCGACTCTGCTTACTTCCACGAGATCATCCACATGAAGCAATTCCTCCTCATCACCCTCTTGATAGTGTTCAAAATGAAGGACCATATGGGCAACGATGTCTCACTGCTACGTGATGGAGAGCTTCTTCAGATTCTCAAGGAGCTCAACTTCGTCAAGGTCCTCTCCCACTTGATTTCCAACCATATCCGAGATTCTGACGCATCGCATTCTTCATACGTGATTCTTAAATTTTGCAGCGATATCTTCTTCCAGTACTTATATCAGGTCGTATTGTTATCAGAGGACGAGTTCAATGCTTTACGTGAAAGCCCCTTAATCCCCACTTTGATCACTGATTTGCTTTCCAACAATAATTTTAATAATTACGATGTCACCGTGAGCGAATACGA
This sequence comes from Osmozyma tolerans, assembly GCA_030582955.1. Taxonomy (NCBI): domain Eukaryota; kingdom Fungi; phylum Ascomycota; class Pichiomycetes; order Serinales; family Metschnikowiaceae; genus Osmozyma; species Osmozyma tolerans. The sequence goes on from JAJMHH010000067.1 coordinate 21,812, forward strand.
GGACGAAGAGAAGTTCTTGGCCTACGAGGAGTTCAAATTACTTCTTCTTGTCAACGAGCAATTCCTCATGATGTGTCTTTCCAGCAACTCCTCTCAAAATCGTGTCTTTGAAGGCCTCATGATTAATCGAAAGGATTCAGTGAATGGTATTTGCGGCTTCACAAACTTACTAGTCTATCATTTGAACCGTGAGGAGTCCATCATTATCAAGATATTGATGCTCAAGTTTCTATATCTGGTCTTCACAACCTCTTACACGTCCAGACTACCGTATCTTAACGACGTGAAGATCCTTCTAGATGTCATTCTTCGTGAATTGAACGATCTTGACTATTCATCCGATCAGCCGACAGAGAACAAGATGCTCGCAATGACCTACCTCAAGGTACTCTATCCACTTCTCCTGTTCTCCCAGCTCAAGGATCTACAGGAGCCGTATAAAGTCACTGACATTGTTGACACCATGAGAAATGTTGTCATTAATTGCGATGATGGCTCTTCCGACAATCTACCCAAGAAATCAAAGCAGAGCGAGTCCTCTGCAATTGTCAAGTCAGCAATGAAGTGTCTCTCTGTTCCGTGGATCAAGAACATCTCAAATTGCAAATCCGCTTACCCATCATTGATGAAGCACAAAGACTCTAGTTTCGACAGTGTATCGTCAGTCTCATCTGCAAGCCCAAAACTTGGTTCCCAAAAGTCTTCTAGTAAGGCGGGACTGAATGAGTCGCTTTCATTCACCCGTGTTGCCTCCGTAAGGGCCGGCTCCAGGGATGACTTCAATTTGCATACCAAATCTCACAATTTGAATCTTGCCGGCACAGATGACTCAAATGACTCAATGTTCAGCGCTAATAACGGTAACATATTCCAGGCACCCAAAACTATTCCGGGTACATTTGATCATTTCGAGGAACTCGCAGCTTCGCATACTGAAGACCTTTTAGACCTCCCCAAGGAGTTTTTGCAACAAGAAAACGAAAAAAAGAAAGGACCTCCAGTACGCCCATATAACAAGAATGGCTGGTGCTTACAAGAAAAAGCCAAACATAAGAAAGCTCCGCCTCCGCCTCCACCTCCTCCACGAAGAAGAAGGTAGTCTTGAACTTCCTTTTTAGAAATATATGTAATATATATATTAGCATTCACATCCCATCAGAGTCGTCCTTGAAACTGAGGATATCATCAAACCGCAAACCATTGATTTCGGTCTTGCTGTAAGTGTCCAACTCTTTGCGCGAGAGGTTCGACTCAACGTCCATCTCAAAGCTGTCATTGGAAGCCACCAATAGAAGCCCTCTTGAGCGAATGAGCGGAATGAGTTTTGGCACCAAATCAAGTAGATGAATAGACGCAATTATCCCAATAAGGTTGTTATCAATGGTGAAGTTGACTGCTTCTTTGATCGACCGAATAATTAACTCTTGGTCATTTGCAAGAGCCTGGAGCTCGATTTTGCCAACACCTTTCTTTTTCAAAGTTTGATTCATATCACCACTCTCTACCTCCGCCTTTGCCTCACGTTCTCTCTCTATATCCTCAATCAAGAGTCCGTTCGCAGTTCTCGCCTCAAAAACTCCCTTGGAACTCTTGAAGACGATTCCGTTCATAATCAAGAAGACAGGAAAGTTGGGCTGCTTCCAATTCAAAATCTTGCACACAATAGAGTTAGAGGACACAAAGATCATGGGCCGGTTCGCCCCCAGATGCAGATGAGATTTCAGGGATCTCACGTGGTTAAAAACCATATTCAAAGTCAAGTCAATGAACTTGTTCAAGTTCAGCTGGATGTTACCAGCAAAGGGGATATTGTTGAGTTCGTAGAGAGATGGAAACACAAGCTCAATGCTCAATCGTATCTCCACACTCAAAATATTGAGAAAGACATCCAAGGGAAGGAAGATTATGTTGAGTAGTTTTTTGATGTGAGCAATTTCCTTCAAGGTCATTTTTGACAAATCATTCATGACTTTATCGTAATCGAACAAGCTGGTCGTCATCGATGTGAGCTGTGCAAGAGTTAAGTTTGGTAGGAACAACTCGATGTTCTCAGCAATTGCTATGGACCAGTGGGGACAGACAACCGGAGTCCCGTCACTCAAAAGACACACCTTGATCCTTAAGTATTCACCAGATAAAGAAGTAGCAGTGACAAATGACGACATCGACTTTGATACCATTGAAGGAGTACCAGATGCTGAATTATACCCATTTGTCTCGTCTTTGGTGTTGGCGACAGCGGATGTCGAGTTTTTGGCACCGTTGACAGGAGGAGAAAGGAAGTTGTTAGGAGATAAGCCACCAGTGCCATTGAACTTGCTTTGACCACCTTGCTTGATGAAGCTGGTAGACGACTTCCAATATGTGTCATATTTCGTCGTCTCTAGCAAAGTACCGGCAAATGGAAAAATGACTTGGTACTTGAACTTGAGCTCTCCAATATTTCGCAAACGGAGATCAAACACTGGCAACAGAATGCAGTTCACCTCAGGGGAAGACGAATCTAGCTGAGCAAAGTCCAAAGCGGTCGTCTTGGCAATAAGCCGTGTACCAAACTTGGGGAAAATCTCGAAGTCCACCCTGAACTCGTTAAGCAAATCAACTTCTGTCTGGAAGACACAATTTGCAACGTCTTGCTTCCTGTCGGTAGTCGGAAGTATGATGTTACGCGGAACAATGTCCGTATTGTTAGATGTGATGGTGATTCTGCCTGGCTTGAGACCCGAGTCTGAGTTGAACAAATTGATTGAGCCAGCATCACCAGAGAAAAAGAGCTCAATAAGCACTTTCTGTTCCAAGAAATTATGGCCATATCTTCTCAAAGGAAGAATGGGTGGCGGAAGCTGAAGGTGGGGGATCAGGTCAACATTCTTTTCAGTGTCTCCACTATCTTCCAGATCCTCGGCTTCACCGAGTTTAGCAGACGGGTTTCCATTTAAAGCATCTTTGTGGCGATTTGACAGAGAGTGCTCAGGGATTGAGTCCATCGGAGAATCCAGCAAACCTCTGGTGTCCATACCGGACGGTAAGTCTTTTTTATAGTTCAAGATGTGGTTCAAAACTCTGATGTGACCTTCCATGGCGCAATAATACAACACGTTGTATCCATCCTCATCAACAAGGTCGAGTTTTGCACCGAATTTGATGAGTGTTTCCGTTGTTTTCACATGCCCCTCCAGCGCAGCATAAAATATAGGTGGCCACTTGTTCAAGCCATCGAGTTGGTTGACCTCTGCACCATATTGAACAAGAAGTTTGATAAGCTTGAAGTTCCCCGATCTTGCAATCACGTGAAGTGGGAATAAGCCCTCCACGTCTTGTTGATTAATGAGCTTTGGGTTGTAATCGTTGCATCGGAGCAAGTACTCCAAGGTCTTGTAGTCGCCTATCTTGCAAGCATAATTGATGGGCAAATATTGAGGTTGAGATTCGCTTGTAATTGGATACCTGTTACTTCCATTGTTGATGAGACTCATTATTATGCCGAAATGATTGAATTTAATGGCCAATAACAACGCAGACATGGATTCGTTATCGAGATCGTCGAGATGTTGCTTGGGGAAGTGAGGTAATAAGGCCTCGATTATATCAGCCCTGTTGTTTTGCGCTGCATAATGAAGACAGCTTCTTCCGTTGAAGTCTTTATGAAGAAGTACATTTTGCAAAGCCTCCTCTTCCAAAGTCTTCACCGCATGTTCAACAATGAATAATCTCGAGTGCTCCACCGTATCAAGCGAGTTCACGATCTTCACACCATTGTTGATATTGACGTGTTGGCTGCTCTCGAGAGTGGACACAGGTGGTATCAGACAGCACTCCTGAATGATGGATTTGTTGTTGTTGAAGTCATCTGAAATGAAGTCGAATGCTATGTCGTAATGAATCAAGTCAAGAAATGTTTGCAAGAAAGAATCACAAATGGTTAGGTTGCTAATTGCCAAATGAAAGATTCTGGAGAATTTGTATTTTGCGTCCTCATTAGAGCCGTTCGATGAAGACTGAACCTTTTCAATCCACCGATTGAGCACGGACATGTCGCCATCATTCAAGGTTGCGATATTGACAAAGCTCGAATAAAGCTCGTCGATCTCAGAAGTGCTAAACCCAGCTAGGGAGTTTCTATCGGAGGATGTGAAGGAGGATGATTTCTCCAGTGGAGCGAAACGGCCGGAGTTGGCCTCCAGATTGGCACCCAATCGGTCTCTTGCGATTGACTCTGAGTAGTGAGGAGCTCCAGAGGCCTGCCCCGAGCTCGCATAGTTGTCCAACACGGAGTAGTCACCATCCATAATCGACTCCAAATCGAATAATGACTGGGTGACCATATCACTAAGTTCGTTGATCTCATTTCTGTGGAACACAGGCTGGACACTGACAGCCGTTTGAAGAAAAAGTTCTTTTGTGTGAGACTTTGAGCGTTTGTCCCACTTTTTGACCACTTTCAGGAAACCCGTTTCATTTAGTTCAATAAACTGCTGAAGCCGGAGCAAATCTTGATGGATCTTTTTGAATGCTTGATATAAGTTAAGGAATAAGATGGAGTTTTTGAAATTCAAAGACCCGGCATTAGAAGAAGAGATGCTTGCCAATTGGGCAGATTTGATTAAGAGCTCATTCTTTTTCATGGCCAAAAGCTCCAAGTTAATGGCCAAGTTGGCCTGCTTCTCCAAGTAGAAAGAATTGACTTTGTCCAATTCTCTCTCGACACGGAAGAAAAAGGAAGCCTTGTTCTCTTTCAACTTCTGTTGAACGTGGACCTGATTATTTGGTTCGTTAAACGCCACATCTATTCCTCCGCTTAATTGTTTGATGAGCTTTTTCAACGCCTTGTAGTCGATAAAATGGCCTGAATACTCCGGTAGTTCGAGTTGTTGGGATGCTAAGTATTTGCCAAACTTCATCGTGGTGTAATGCCTTTGAAATTCTTATCTATGAGGCTGCGGATCGCCAATACTAGATGGAGACGAGAGACACTTCTCTCAAATTATATTTTTCACGTCTGAAAAATCAAAATCCTTAAGGATTGACTTAATTGATTGTGGAAAGAAAGATTAAGAACGTATAAAATTGACAGGCAAAATTCGAAGAAATCAAAATAAAGAATTTGCTCTTTTTGGAATATGACTGAAATTTTTAAAATTAGTCTCCGTTACTTCACGTCTCCAATTCGTGGACCAAAACCACGTGGACAACGTGGGAACATAGTTCATGTACACGCCATGTACACGCAATAGTACAAATAAACAAATCCACAAAAAAAAAAAAAAAAAAAAAAAAAAAAAAAAAAAAAAAAAAAAAAAAAAAAAAAAAAAAAAAAAAAAAAAAAAAAAAAAAAAAAAAAAAAAAAAAAAAAAAAAAAAAAAAAAAAGACAGAATATAAGTATAATGATTTAAAATTACTTCTCAAACCCAACACGTCAAGGTCATCCGGCAGAAATAAGTAAAGTTGTGAGTGTCAGCTTGGTGACCTTCGGATCACGTGCAAATATGTCCAACTCGTATCTTAATATCTTTACTCTGGCGCAGCCGTGCAGAATGACAGCAGGATTGAATTCAAATAAATTGTACCAATCTGCAACTGATTCAATCAAAGAAGTGAACTCAATTGATTTTGTCAAAACTTATATATTCCTTTCTTTTTTTTTTTTTTTTTTTTTTTTTTTTTTTTTTTTTTTTTTTTTTTTTTTTTTTTCTCACATGTTTTTTTGCCCCGATTGTCAAACTGTTTCAGGGTCTTCTGTTGTCGCTGATGCAATGTGAGAGCGCAATTTTCACTGTTTCTCCAAAAATGCACAATTCCAAACATATATATGTAAATTCAAATACATCGCAAACATGTTGCGGCTATCTTCATAATATATACAACCATAAAATCCATAACAGTGGTCGTGATATTAATCTATACACTAATGCATTATTTCTTTTCCTTAGCTTCCTCCTTAGCCTTGTCGAAAGCTTCCTTAAACTTGTCAGCATTTTCCTTGTTGCCAAATCTGATGGCCAAGGTTTGAGCCTCTGGTTCACCCTCAGACACATCGGCAGTGACATTGTACACCCAAGATCTGTCAGAGCCGATGTTTGGCTTCAAGTCGTATTCTGGGGCAACCAAATGGTTAGCACAGATCTTCAATGTCTTGTCTCTTCTCATGACAATTCTGGTCTTGCCGGTTTCCTTGTGCTTCAAGAACTTGACATCACCGGTACCTCTCTCCTTCCATTCTTTGGTGTCTGGATGGAATCTGAAGAGTTTGGCTCTAACCTTGAATTGAACATCTTCGTTCTCTTCGTTGGTCTTGACGTCCACCTTCTCCAAGTGAACCAATGGCTCAAAATGCACATCAGCCTCCTCTTCAGGAGCGGTCTCTTCATCACCTTCACCCTTCTTCTCTTCCTTTTTGTTCTCTTTCAGAGCCTTGTCCTCTTCCTCTTCCTTGCTGTCTTCCTTCTTCTCCTTCTTGGCACCGAACATGGAGAAAACGTTGGAGGTTGGAACACCAGAGGATGACTCCTCAGTCTTAGGTTTAGTATCTTCAGCCGACATCTTATTGTTTGTTATCCGATGATTCGATGTCTTTGGAGTTAACTTCCTTTTTTTTTTTTTTTTTTTTTTTTTTTTTTTTTTTTTTTTTTTTTTTTTTTTTTTTTTTTTTTTTTTTTTTTTTTTTTTTTTTTTTCTTTGTTTTCTTCGATCTATTTCTTTCTGTCATGTACACGACTAACGCGCGTAAGCATTGACTAGGCAAGCAAATCACTCTGGCAAATAAATCTACAATGATTCTTTCCTCTTCAATCATTATTCTTATGTAAGATGATTTTTTTTTTTTTTTTTTTTTTTTTTTCTTAAGAATAAAAGAACTCAGACAAACAATTGCACTTAACTGTTTTTTCATTTCAATTTTATTTTTTTAAATCTCTCTTCTTCTCTTAATGTATTTTTTGCCCCTCACTTCGATACATTTGCAATCAGTCATCCATTTCCGATGGCTTGATCAATCCAGCAACGGTGAGATCCTTCTCTCTCTTCAATCTGAGCTGTTCTTGCTTCTCGATCTCCTTATCCTCAGCAAAAAGGTAGTCTGTTGCATCTCCGCCAAATTCCTTGATCTGGACCAAGAAGTCCCTCAAAGTACCCCTGAATTTGTTCAAGTCCTTGTATACGTTAGTCAACACAGTTAAGAAATTCACCAATTGGTCTGTCTGCAAATTGTTAAATGCTGATGACAAAAGATTACCCAAGTACTCCTTCAAGTATGCAGAATTAGTAGTGCCTTCTGCTGCTTGTCCTGGAGGGTACAATGGGTCCTTGATAATGCCGTCCTCCACTAGATGAAGCAACTGTGCGAGAAGTTGAGCTTGATAGTTGAATCCTGATTTGTGGTCTGGCTGAGTCAAAACATAGAAAGTATCCGATAAGATCTGGAAATAGAAGTTCTCGTAAAATGCTTTGGTGAAAGGCGTGTTACCTAGTTTTTCGACATTGCTGATGAGCTCTATGGTGAGCGACAATCCGTTTTCTTCGACTTCTCTGTTGTTATGCTTCAACGCCCACAATGCTGCATTGATCAATGACTGGAATGCCTCACCAGACAATTCCAATAGAGCACTAAACGCTTTTGCGTTGATCTCCTTCAACAACTTGTAGTATTCAACACGGTGCTCAGGATACTCGACAAAGTCATTTTTGATCATGTCGAGGGTACAATCGAAAACATTTTGAAGAATCAAAACCACGCCATCAGAGAGCAAGTGTCCTGCCTTGGAAACTAATGCCGTCATGCAGTTCAAAACCTCGGCGTCTCTGGCATCTGGAACATTGTTCTTGTAATCCTCCAAAACTGCTCCAAACAAGGGCTGCGCAAGGTTTCTAACGATCTCTTCCAAATCGTCCGCTTGATTGATGTATGTTTCTATCATCTTCAAGATTTCCTTCTTGATAGTTCTCAACCCTCTAACCTTTGGTGTCTTGGTAGCAATAATTCCATCAGTTGCCACGAAATTAGAAATCATCGAGCTAACAGCTTGGTAAAGAGATAACATATCCACGTACATCAAACCGAGTTGAGAATAAAATCCAGGACCCATGGCCTTGCAAACAGCCACGTTTGTCTTGATGATGTTAGCAATAATTTTCACGGTTTCAGGGTTCGCCAACAAACTCTGATCCTCACCAGCTTGTTGCACGATGGCTCTCCAGGCAACGTTAGGTAAAGCCATGAGATCACCAAGTAGCCTATTTCTTTCATCTTTTTGGGTCAGCGCTCCAACGATTATACCACAGGCTTCGTAAAAAGTGTGCACCTGTTGAGGCAGCAAATCTTCGGTAATAGATTGGATGTTCTTGATGATCTCAGAGATAAAGGGCTCAGACTCCCCGCTTTGCTGTAGCACAAAGTGTCTTTTGCACTTTTGTGTAATCTTGATAAATGTGTCACATGCCATATCCTGAACACCTTCATGAGATTCATGCATGAACTCAAACAACTTGTTCACAACGGTCTTTAAAAACTTCCAGTGAGCTTTCAAAAATCTTGGATATTGACCAACAATGTACATGATGTTGGAGGCAACAACAGCCTTATTATCTTTACCTCTCTTCATCTCGGTCAAGGACAATAAGTCCTTGATAACACCGACAAGGAATCTCTTCTCCATATCTTCGTTCATGGTACCCGAAATAGAGCCAATTGCCCAACATAATGTATTGATGTTTTGCCAAGACCATTCGCTTTCATCAATTTGTCTGGCCAATTTGTCTTCCATGATCTGCTGAGTATCGACAACATCACAATGTGTTAAGTATACCAAAACTTCCCTCATAGACTTGTACAATTGGATGGTATCACTCTCCTTGACGAACTCTCTCACAATTTCTCCTTCATCGTTTTCAACAATCAAGACTTCTTCTGGTCTCACCATACTTTCGATAATGACCAATCTCAAGCGAGACAAAACAGGTGCGTACTTATGCTGTCTTAAAGGATATTTGGCCAAAGCAGCAGGATCAGGAGCACCGTTCGATGATGGTCTGAGAGAAGAGCCGTAAGAGAGTTGCATTAATGGACTTAACTCATTGGCCGGAAGGTTTTGGATTTCCTCGAACAAACCTTTCACAAAATCGATCCAGAAGTCCAAGCAAGTTTTGAACAATTCACGTTCCTCTATTCTGGAAAGTTCGATAAGATACTCCAAGGATATTAACAACAAGTTTCTCAAGCCTTCTGCCTGCTCTAACGCTAACAAATGATTGTGGAGGAATGTGCATAAGAACATGGCCAAGTCTTGCAAAAACGACTGATCCTCAGAGTTGGCCACAGAGTAAGACTTCTTCAAGCTTGCATTTGGGTTCAATGGGACAATTGTGACAATCTTCTCCATAGTTGCTTGAAAGAAGATGACAAATTTCTCCTCGTTCTCTGGGGAGACTAAACTGGATACTTCAGTCAAACACTTTAAGGTCACGGCTCTAGTAAGTGGAGGAGCCAAGAATTTGTTCGTTAATAAGCTCAAAAGATCGGTTTGGAAGATGTAATTTAAGGGGATCCAGTGAATGTATTTCAAAAGAGCGTTCAAAGTTGCGATGATCAAGGAGCTTTTCAGGGTCTTGTCCAAAATTTCATAACAAAGCTTGAAAATTTGCTCGAACTCAGCCTTCAAGCTCAACTTCAAGTTGTTGGCCTTTGCTTGGGTCATTTGGTCTTGGGAATAGTCGAAAATCTCTTCGCTCATCAACTTTAAGATGATCATATTGTTTTCGCAAACGTTAAATGAGGCTCTCGAACTAGTCAAGATATCAGGGATGAATTCAGGCCAGTTGTGAGGCCATTCTTGTTTCAAGATGGACACAAGAGTCAAGTCCACCTTATTGATCAAAGCTCTTTCATTCTGGAACACTTCCTCGTCATCGCACAATGCGATGATCATATTCACAATGAAAGATCTGATACCTGCTCTCTCGTTGTCAGGAACAGTCTTCCATCTATATTGGATAAGCTTGTTTAAACAAGACAAAGCAATGTATTTTGCTTGTGGGTTCTTCGACAGGGAGAGAATGACATCAGCACGCTTCCACGAGTCGGGGTTCTCTTGGAACTCATTAAGGATGAGCGATGCTTGTCGTTGATCGGGACCGCTTTTGTAAAACGTTTCGACCACCCTATCAAAAAGGTCGAGGTCAAGTTCTTTCGAGAAATCAAGAATACCCTCCATTGTTGTGAGCTGTGAAGTTAGCTACCAACCCACCAGGACGCAATATAATCAGCGATTAGCAAAGGAAAAGAAAGGAGATTCAATGACTTTCACAGACTGTGATACTAGAAGTTAGTATTTGTTGGGTAGAGATAGATCGATGGCTTGGATGAAGAATTGTTCCCACAAGGCACCCGCCCAAACACAAACAAGTCCGGCAAATTATTTTCACAGTATGCAAATTCAGTTCCGCAATCAATGGATCTTGTTTTCTATGTGGCCATTGAGATCTTCAGAGCAAAGCGCATCAAAGAAACAGTCAACAACTCAATGAACAATAGAATTCGATGGCAAATAACTAGGAGAAAGAAAAAAAAAGGGAAGCGGAGTTTGTGATCCAAGTCGGGTATTTGCATGGGCGAGAACCTTGATACAACAAGCCACCCAATATTTTTTGTTTACACATACCGTAAGGAATACAGTCGAGTGCGATTGGAGATGAGGAGAGCAACAGGAGTGAGGTATAGTGAGAGACGCAGTTGGGTGTACTTCAAAACGGTCGTGCGCGACTCGAATGCCATTGCCATGATGATGGAACTTCGGCCTGGTAAGCTAAAACCTTCGCGAAGGGGAGGGGTTATATGCATTACAAGATTCAACCCAAAATTCATGTTTTGACGCGACTCCGTACAAGCTTGAGATAAATAATATGACATCAGCCTAATTTTGTACTAAATACCTGATTATTTCTTCGCGAAGGAAACACCCTTCTCGATGTTCTTGGACAATTGCTCGATGGCAACTTCCAACAACTTCTTTTCCTCGTCGCTAGCCTTCTCCAAGACAGTGTAGTCAACAGCGGCGATACCATCCTTGGTCAACTTAGCAGGCAAGGAGAAGAAGTCCAAACCCTTGACCAACTTCTTGGCCTCATCAGCACCCTTGATGGAAGAGTCCAAGTACACGAATGTGCTCTCAGTGACATCAGCGCCAGTGGCAGCCTTCAAAAGAGATTCGGCCAAACGGTAGCCAGCGTAGGCCATAGACAAAGTGGCAGAACCAGCACCATTCTTTGCCTGGACAACTTCGTCACCACCAAATTGAACACGGTGAACAAGCTCCTTCTTTTGCTCGGCGGACAATTTGTCGTAGTAGGACTTGGCGCCCAACGAGTACAATGGAACAATGGTCTCACCAGAGTGACCACCAACGACGTTGATCTCGAAGTCAGTTGGCTTTGTCTCCTTAGGGAAGAGCTCAGAAATGAAAGTGTTGGCACGAACAATGTCCAAGGTGGTAACACCGAACAAACGAGCTGGGTTGAAGACGTTCTTGGCCTTCAAGGTCTCGGCGACAATTGGAACAGTGGAGTTCACTGGGTTAGAAATAATCAACACGAAAGCCTTAGGAGCGTTCTCAGCAATGCCCTCAGCCAAGCCCTGGACGATGGAGGCGTTGATGTTGAACAAGTCATCTCTGGTCATACCAGGCTTTCTAGGAACACCAGCGGGGATGATGACCAAGTCAGAGCCTTTGAGGGACTCAGCCAAGGCGGTCTTGTCCTCCTTAGAGGAAGGCAAGAAAGACTTTGTATCAGCACCAGTATTTATGTGGGCCAAGTCGGCACCGACACCTGGAACGTTGACGACATCAAACAAGGACAATTGGGACACTTGTGGGTTGAGCTTCAACAAGAGGGACAATGGCTGGCCAATACCACCAGCGGCACCACAGACAGTAACTTTAACCATGATTATATTTAATTGAGGGTCTGTAATGAATAGAGTTTAGTTGGACACAGAGGTTTTAAAAATGCGGGGTCAAGGAGAATAAATTTGGTGGATGAATTGAGGCCTTTATATAACCCTCACCGAGACCCTGGGGAAGTTTCGTAGTGCTAAGGAGAAATATATTGGGGAAGAAATCGGACTGCCTGTGGGCCCGGCGCACATGAGAAAATCTCCGGTGGCCCGGGGCCGAGGGGTGACGAATAGAAGCGGGCCTCGGGCGAAATCGCTTGGATATCCCGGGGATTTCCGCTTTGAAGGTGTTTTAGTGAGTGTTGATTTTGCTTATTAAGCTGACTACAAATTCGAGTTTGATTGCCTTCAATGTGTTGAGGTGTTTGGTCGGAGACCATCTCTCTTTTTTACGACGTATGATGGTGGGGTACACGGCTTCGGACTTTTGGGCAGTGCGGTACCACACATCTTCGTTGATTTTTTATTTTTTATTTAAAAGGGGTTTCCAAGGTCATTTATATTCTGACGCCCTGAGACTGGACTGGAATCTTCAAAAATAGACCAATTGACCGCAAAACTAATTTTCTTTTTCTTGTAGTATTGCGCCTGATACTCGCACTCTCGGTAGGGCTTTTTAAGAGTGAAACTTCCGCATTAAACTGTAGGTCTGTCTATTTCGCGCATCTCTTGTGAGAAGACTCCCGGGTGGACTTTCAAATGCTATTGTAATCGATTGGTGCGCGGAAACCACGCGTTTTAATTGGTGGTTATTAGCCACCACCAAAGTAGGCTTTGAACTGATATTCCCCGGTGAGATAATTTGAAATGAAATAACCAATTCTTTTGCTTTATCTTAGATATTGTATACGTAAAAGTCCGACCTTGATTATCAAGAACCCCACAATCGTCGTCGTGGAGATGGCGCACTGTGCCCCGCTTTCCCTCTAATAAAGCACCCCGCATAACGTGGCTACACCGTTGTGGTGCATTCGCGCAATAGGCAAATGACGAAAACCCGGGCTACCCATAAACACAACAATAAAGGGTACCATTGCTACTGTGCCAATGCAGGTGCGAAAAATTGGGTCCCTTGGAAAATTGACCGTCCACAACAAAACAAGAGTCCAAACCAACGCTCTATCGAACGATTCCAAATTATTACATCATCTTTACTAGATATATAATTATTCTTTTTCTATAAGATTAAAATCTTTTGCTCTTTTTTTCTTTTTCTTTTCTCTCTTTTCCTATTCTTCTTCTTTTTTTTTATCTTTATTTTTATTTTGTTTTTATCATTTCTTATGTTACGGTTCCTCAAGCACCTTGAATCTCCTTCATCTGCCGAGCTAACCGTCCATTTCCCGATCTCCAGGGATGTACGGATTTCTTGATCATTGAGGAGTGCTCGGTTGTACTGTGCAAAAAAAGAACGGAACAAGCGAGACGACCGGAGTTTTTTTCCCTTGCACTTTTCCCCAGCTTTCACTGTTTTGTTCGCGCAACTTGGCTGGTGGTATCACCTTATCACCTGGTCATTTCTGTTAAATTCAAGAAATTGTCCACGTTGCGCACAACAACTTTGAACAACAAAATCTCCTCAATACATCTCCGTAAAAATTCCCCATTTTGCTATAGAGTTGCTTCTGATATTTATCCTCGATCATGAACAACGATTCTAGAAGATCATCTCGCAGTAGTGATGACAACCCATTAGCCGATGCTGAGTTGTACTACCTGGGAGAAACAAATCCAGCCACGGCTCCAAAGGGCTCAAGATTCGCCAGGACAAGAACAATGTCTACCATTGAACCAAGAACTGCCAAGAGCATGTCTCCCAGTCTCCTGACCTCAAATAATCAAACCTCTTCTTCAGACAACGATGCCACTAGAACTCCGACTCCTGCCCCAATTGACCCTAAAGATGATCCAAAAAACGTCCAAAAGCTTCGGCGCGGCTCAATTGTGTCTGTGGATACGAGTACTGATACCACCGACCTTGCGGCAGACCCTACCAATGTTCTGGATATTCAGCCTGATCCTGCCAGCTACATACAACGGAGGTCCTCTTTAGATTTATCTATCTTCAAACCACAGAAATTTTACATCCGCAACATCGATGAAACATTAGAAGAATTGCTTAAGAGTGAAGATACTGATCATAACTGCCAGATTACCATTGAGGACACGGGCCCCAAAGTTATGCGTTTGGGTACCGCCAACTCGAACGGCTTCCACCAATTTGCCCTCAAGGGAACATATCAGTTATCCAACTTGCTCCAGGAGCTCACCATTGCCAAGATTTTTGGTAGAAACCAAGTTGTCTTGGATGAACAAAGATTGAGAGAAAATCCAGTGGGCAGAATGAAGCGCCTCATAAACACGATGTTCTGGAAGAACCTCACCAGGAAGATGACCCGTGACAACATCGTTGAGATGGCTCGTGATACCAAGATCACCGAAGAGTATGTTGATGACAACGGCAAATTGATCAAAAACAAGGAATCATACAGGCTCTACGTCCCTCACGATAGACCAGATCAGTACAGTTACTTCGCTTCGATTAAAGATGAGAACCCAGACATTCGCCTTGATGTCCAAATGCTTCCAGAAAAAATCGACTCAGCATATATCAGGTCAATTTACAAGAAACCTGGCTTGTTAGCCCTCCAGGCGTGGGCAGACCCGAACGATAAGGATAACTTACTCAATGAGCCATATGTGGTTCCAGGCGGAAGGTTCAATGAATTCTATGGTTGGGACTCTTACATGATTGTGATTGGCCTTTTGATAGATGCAACGCCCAAGAACAAGACTAACTTGAAGCTTTCTCGAGGAATGACGGAAAACTTCATCTACGAAATCACTTATTACAAGAAGATCTTGAATGCTAACAGATCCTACTACCTTGGTAGGTCACAGCCACCATTTCTCACCGACATGGCTCTTCGGGTGTTCAACAAGACTATTGAGATAGAGCCAGAATCTTTGCATGATGCAATTGACTTTTTGAAACGGGCCACTTTGGCTGCTATCAAGGAGTACGAGACTGTTTGGTGTTGCAAGCCAAGGTTGGATGAGGAAACAGGGCTCTCGTGCTACCATCCGGAAGGTGAAGGCGTTCCACCTGAGACAGAGCCCTCGCATTTCAGTGGAGTATTGAAGCCTTACATGGAGAAGTACAATGTTTCTCAGGAAGAGTTCATTGAGATGTACAACAACAAGAAGGTACTGGAGCCTGATTTGGATGAGTACTTCTTGCATGATAGGGCAGTACGAGAATCTGGGCACGACACTTCGTACAGATTGGAAGGCAGAGCAGCGTATCTCGCCACCGTTGATTTGAACGCATTGCTTTACAAGTACGAGACAGATATTTCCTTCATTCTTGAGTCTTTCTTCAATAATAAACTTCAAGACTCTACTTCTGGGGCCGTTCACACTGCAGAAGTGTGGAGATCGAGGGCCGAACAGCGGAAGAAGAATATCACAAAGTACTTGTGGAATGAGGAAGACAGCATCTTCTACGATTATCACATCAAGGAGAAAAAACAAACCATGTGCGAGTCTGCCACATGCTTGTGGCCACTATGGTCTCGGGCCGCCACTGAGGAACAGGCAGATAAGTTGGTGATGAATTCATTACACAAGTTCGAAGAAGCAGGCGGATTGGTTTCCGGAACCCTCAAGTCACGTGGTGAAGTCAGCATTGATAGACCATCACGTCAATGGGATTATCCGTACGGTTGGGCGCCGCAGCAAATATTGGCGTGGATTGGTCTCACAAATTATAACTATGCCGGCGCTGCGCGGCGTTTAGCATACAGATGGCTATACATGATGACGAAGGCGTTTGTCGATTACAACGGGGTCATTGTGGAGAAGTATAATGTTTTGCAGGGTGCTGTGACCCATAAAGTCGATGCGGAATATGGGAATCAAGGGCTGGATTTCAAAGGTGCTCCAACAGAAGGATTTGGCTGGGTCAATGCAAGTTACATATTTGGTCTTACCTTTTTGAATTTGCAGGCACAAAGAAGCCTTGGTGCACTTATATCGCCAGAGTTGTTCTTGGGTAGTTTGAGCGACAGCCAGAAGGAGCTTTATACATGATGGAAGTTACGTCAATTTTCTTTTTCAAAAGAAAATATATATTTTTCTTTACATTTTTACTAAGTTAATCTTGGTCAACTTAGTCTAATCGTCGAGGCTCGCTGAGTGCAGATGCATCTGTAGAACCGGAAAAAACAGAAATAAAAAAAAAAAAAAAAAAAGAATGCATTACATCATAGTCTCACTCCACCGAAATAAGCGCTCGCAAAAATGCCCAGTGCTTATGATTTATCCTGTACAACACCCGTACATCTTGAAAAACCATTGGGCCCCAGCGACCGAGGATTCACACAAAACACCCGCCCCGTCTGAGTGCCCATTGACATCTCTGCACAACTAGCAATTTCTTCCTTCAAATAAACCTATACAGATACCCTGTCTATAGCCACTTAAGGCCCCTTCTATCCCAAGTATCAACATGTCATCTTTGTTTACGAAGGCGTCTCGAACTCCACTTTCAGTATTGGCCTGTGGACGTAGGCGATTTTGTCGCTCAGGAAACTCCGCCTATGCTGAGACAAACAGCTCATTTAAGACCGCCGTGGAGGCCGCTGAAAAGCTAGTACAGCCGTCGAAGCAGAGCTCGTTCAATGACCCCTTCTCCATTGTCAGTCACGAAATGTCTAATTTGGCCAAGCTGATTGCCAGTTTGATAGGCTCAGGTCATCCAACGTTAAATCGTGTGTCCAGCTATTACTTCGAGGCAGAAGGCAAGAACGTTCGCCCGTTGATTGTTCTATTACTCTCAAAAGCTTTGCTGAGCATCCCATTGGAGAGGCGCAATCGTGTGAAAATAGATAAGTATGACGTTACTGACCAACCGGTGTACCCCGGAACTCCACAGGGGATACTGGTTGCCGGGAAGTCCGTTAATAAGTCCATATCACCCCTTGAAGTTTTGCATGGTATTAATCCGAAGGTCATATTGGATCCCTTGTCGAAGCCAATGGAGCAGCTTCCTCAGATGGATGCAGCAAATGGAATCTTACCCAAACAAAGAAGATTGGCCGAGATCGTTGAAATGATTCACACCGCATCTTTGCTCCATGACGATGTCATAGACTTGTCTGACGCCAGAAGAGGCCGCCCTAGTGGCAACATTGCCTTTACAAATAAGATGGCTGTCTTGGCAGGAGACTTCCTCTTGGGAAGAGCTTCTGTAGCCATTGCCAGATTGAGAAACCCTGAAGTGATTGAGTTGTTGTCCACCACAATCGCTAACTTGGTCGAAGGTGAATTCATGCAACTAAAAAATACCGTTATCAGTGGGGATGAAAAGACAATCAACAATGACGGTGATGTCAAGGACGTTCCCCAGCCAACCGGTAGGGTGCCTGTCAAACAACATGAGTACTCTGTTGGTGTGCCTAAGAATGAGGTCGCTCATGACGTCAACGTTGATGCTGCTTTTGAGTATTACTTGCATAAAACATACTTGAAGACAGCTTCTCTTATGTCCAAGCTGGCTAGAGCATCTGCTGTCTTGAGTGGCGCTCAAGATGACATCATCGAGAACTGTTACGAGTATGGAAGAAACTTGGGTTTGTGCTTCCAGATTGTCGATGATATGTTGGACTACACTTCGAGCAACACGGCTATTGGCAAGCCCAGTCAAGCTGATTTGAAGTTAGGCTTGGCTACTGCTCCTATCTTATTTGCATGGAGGGAGGAGCCTCATCTCGGTGAACTCATTGGAAGAAAGTTTAAGGAGCCCGGTGATGTGGATATCGCTCGTCGTGCTGTTGAAAAATACGATGGTGTCGAAAAGACTAGAGCTATGGCTCAAGATTATTGCAACCAAGCTCTTGAAAACCTCAGACAATTGCCTGAGTCTGATGCTAGAAGTGCATTGGAGTTTTTGACTCACTCGGTCTTGACTAGAAGCAAATAAGGCCCTGCCAGTATGTGGCTAATGGTATGCTATAAGTGAAGACAAGAGAAAATGAAAAGAAAAAAAAATAAAAAAATTGAAATCGAAAAACAAAACCTAAGAAAAAAAAAAAAAAAAAAAAAAAAAAAAAAAAAAAAAAAAAAAAAAAAAAAAAAAAAAAAAAAAAAAAAAAAAAAAAAAAAAAAAAAAAAAAAAAAAAAAAAGAAAGAAAGAAAGAAAGAAAGAAAGAAAGAAAAATGCAAATGAAGAGAAATCTGCTGAGTTTCTCCACATTCGTCAGCAACAAATTATTGCTGTTGTGTTTGCTTTTTAAAGCAAAGTACGAAGTTAAACAAAATCTGTATATAATGGAGGCCTATATGCTACAAATAAGTAGATGTTGCAATCAAGAATTTCGCACCATAAACGTATTGAGGGGATTACCCGGACGTAGGACCATGATTCATATAAAAGCAGCTCTTCGCGCTTCAATTTGAACGCCATCGCCAGGAGATCAATTTCATAGTCGTACATGGTTCTTGCCTTTTACCAGAACCATCCGGGAATTGTCTTTGTTAATGGTGATACGTCAATTTTTGGGATTTTCTTCAACTCAAAGTCAAATCAATCTTTGATTGACTTCTTCTTCACGTGGTTGCTCTGAGGTCGGAGCACCCATGTGAAGTAGTGTATGGAAGCAAATACCAAATTGGGATTTTATTCCTTCTCGTAAAAAGACCTGATCACTTAACTATTTACATCTATCATACATGCTACTCCTGACTCATGCGAAGCAAGGACTTGCCGTAAAGCTTCTTTGCGTCGGAGATCTTGACGTGGCTGCCGTTGGTGCCGGGGATTTGTCCCTTCACCACAAGAATGCCATTATCGCCATCGACATGAAGAACCTCGAGGTTCTGAGTAACACAACTCTTGCCACCCATGCGACCGGCCATCTTCTTGCCCGGGAGAACTCTACCTGGATCTTGGGTTGGACCCATGGAACCGGCAGATCTGTGAGCCTTGGAAACACCGTGAGTAGCAGGAAGACCCTTGAAACCGTGTCTCTTCATGACACCAGCAAAACCCTTACCTTTTGTAACGGCCTGGACGTCGACAAATTGACCCTCGGCAAAGTAGTCGGCCTTGAGCTCAATACCAGGCTCAATGAGGCAGTCATCTGTTCTGACCCTGAACTCAGCAAAGTGGGCCTTCGGAGACACGCCAGCAGCTTCACACTTTTTAACCATATTTGGCAGCACGTTTTTAAGCTTGTCAATGTGACCCAAAAGGACTGAAGCATAGCCGTCCTTTTCTATGGTTTTGTTCTCGATAACTTCACAAGAGTCGATTTCCAACACTGTAGCTGCGTAGAAGGACCCGGTTTTGGTATACCAGGAGACCATGCCCTTCTTGATTCCAAGCACGCCTGGTCTTGATAAAAGCACTTTTCTCTCATTAGAGGATGCCAAGCAGTGGTTTATCTTGGGTGCTTCAGTTCTGAGCAGCGGGATGCTATGCACGGAGGTGATTTGGGCCACGCCACGAGTAAAGTTTAAGTTTCGGAGCCCACTGGCTGCCCTGAAGACAGACTTAGTCCCTAAAACGCCCACTGACATTGATGGTGTAATCTTCTTCGTGAAGGCGTCTAGTTGAAATGCGCTCTCTACATACAAAATTTTCGTGCTTGATACGTTGGTGTGCGCACTACTTCTTGTGGTGCCTGGGCCATAGTCATTCGGCGCAAGTTTTACATACTACTGAAAAGCTGCTGACTCTTTGATTTCCATTTTGTATTTACAAGATTCCGCCACCGCTATTTGACCTTCTTCTGCTTCAATCTGACCGTTTCATCGTCGACAAAGATACCCTTACCCTTGTATGGCTCAGGCTTCTTGAACTCCCGGATTTTTGCAGCAAAAAGCTTCACTTGCTGCTTGTCGATACCCTCAATCAAAAGACGGGCCGGCGAAGGCAATGACGCTTTAAGTGCTGAAGGAACCTTGTACGTAGGAGTGTATGGGTAACCAACCTTCAAGCCGACGATTTGCTGGCCGTCTTTTTCTTCTAGAATAGCTCTATAACCCACACCAACAAACTTCACGATAGCCAAGTGACCTTCGGAGGTGCCAATGACGTTGTTGTTGACGATGGCACGAGAGGTTCCCCACATGGATCTCTGTATTCTATCGGTTGAGTCCTCCACAGAAACATTGACGAGCTGGTCCTTTGTTTCGACCTTGACAAAGTCTGGCACAAGGGTTCTCATGGTGCCTTTTGGTCCCTTGACAATAATTTGCTGGTTCAAGTCGTAGACTTTCTTTCCTTTACTGAAGGACTTGCAGAACTCGGTTGGGATCTTCTCTGTGTAAACCTCCACACCCTCGGCAAGTCTGACTGGAGATGTGCCAATGAATGATAGTCTGGGTATGCTGGTAGAGAACGCCCTCAT